>JAASGH010000531.1:0-10447 GCA_023334155.1 Globisporangium heterothallicum
AACTTCTGCTGCGCGTGAGGAATCCGATCCGGAGATGCTGCGCATCGGGATCGTCGGACTCGGCGCGATCGGTACGATCTTCTTTTCGAAGCTTGGCAGCGTCGCGATCTCCAATGCGCGTGCTGTCAGTGCTCGAGAAAGGGGAGAGCGAGAGGCACCTCCGAGTTTTGTCCCGCGGGTTGCCGTCGATGCGTTTGTGAAACCCCAGCGGTTCCAGCAGCTCTTCGACACACCAGGAAGCACACCCGAAGTGGCATTGCACGAGACGCTCGTGTCGCAGGGCGGATCTGAAAGCGTGCGTGTGCTGCAGAGCATCCCATTTGCGGACAAGATCACCGATGGCGTTGCGGAGGCAGCAGTCGAAGGTGCTCATGTGCGTATTCGTGCTCTCGTGGATAGCAGTGAACGACGAATCGCC
This sequence comes from Globisporangium heterothallicum, assembly GCA_023334155.1. Lineage (NCBI taxonomy): Eukaryota > Oomycota > Peronosporomycetes > Pythiales > Pythiaceae > Globisporangium > Globisporangium heterothallicum. Next base: position 419 of record JAASGH010000531.1, read on the forward strand.
AGAGTGGACGATGACGAAGAGCAGCTGGATGTGGTTTTGCTGGCAGTGAAGGCGTACGACAGCGCTTCCGTAGTGCGAGAGCTGCAGCGAAAGCACGCCCATTTGTTCAAGAATGACGCGCTGTTTGTGCTGCTTCAAAATGGACTCGGCGAGCTTCCGGATGAAGTCGTCTCGAAGGAGCGAGACACCGAGCAAGGTTCATGGAGGTTTGCAAATGGCGTGACGTATGTGGGCGGTCGAGTGGTCTCTTTCGGGAATGTTGTCGTGAGTGGCGTCGGTTCCGGGATGACGTTTCTCGCGCCAGTGGTCAGCATTGGGGATGGAGATGACGACTATGATCGCGTGGTGAAGAGGATAGATTTGCTGGGACGAGTGCTGACAGCTGCAGGTGAGCCGCCACTTTGGAAGTCTGCTAGCTGTGTTGTTGCGCTGTTACCGTCTCACCGGAACCCTTGACATCGAGTGTGTAGGCTGCCAATGGAAGCGATTGGGTGCTGACGAGATGAAGGCAATGCTGTGGAAAAAGCTGATTGTGAATGCCGGAGTCAATCCGATCACCTCCATCCTGAATGCTCCCAACAAAGTGAGTTGCACTCCGACACCCACTGATCCCACCTGTCTTATCCAGTTTGCTGTGTGTGTGGTACCAATGATATTCTGCAGAGCGTTGGCGCTTGTGAGTGGAGTCGAAATTGTGTGAAGGCGGTTGTCCACGAAGCCTTCCAGGTCGCGACGAGCGAGCAAGTGGCGCTGGGTTGCACCGAAGAGGTAAGCGCGCTGCGCAGTCCTCAGCACTGCAGCATCGGCGCGCTCTGACCTCACTCGCGGTGGTGCTGTGCCAATCAATAGGAGCTCGTGCAGGAAGTGCTGCAGGTGGCGACCAATACAGGAACGAATGTCTGCTCCATGCTCTCCGACCTGCGGAACGGATCCAGGTATCATTGTTTGTCCTGTTTGTTCTGCATGACGAATTGGTCGAGTCTCACGCTAATTGTACTGGACTGCATCGGACAGAACCGAGATCGAAGCGATTACGGGCAAGATCATCTCGTTCGGGCAAAGGCACGGCGTCCCAACGCCAGCCAACGACCTGCTCTTCCAGCTCATCAAAGCTCTCGAAACGCAACAAACGCGCTCCGAAGACTTGTGAAACCATTTTGTGCCACCACCAGCATGAGTTCCCGCAAATAAAACCCTCTGACCATCCGTAACTACCTCCTATTTTACACAATTCGTGATTCGTCCGTATCCTCCTATTTATGGTCCTGCCACTGTATATCCTCTAATTGTGCCTCTCTCCTTTTAATGCCTCCTCCTCCAATACTACCCCCCTCTCTCTTCAACAATCCTCTCATTTGAATGTGGTGGGGTACAATTGAAGAAGCTATTGTAGTGCTGGTGGTCAGTTGAGGGTGATGTCAGGTCTCTCGCCTCCCTTTCCCCGCAACCTAATCAGAGGTCGAGAAGGGCCAGCTATGCATTCGAAATTTCCAAATGGGGGGAGCGAACTCGCTCACGTTCATTATTATCACAGTCCAACAGCAATCACGCACTCATCAATCCGCAACACTACGCCGAACGCTGACTCTGCACCGTGTACGTAGCCATTCGTTCATGCACCAAACGCTTTCTCTCCTTCCTCCCTGGCTCTGACTGCTTGATGGACTGACGGTTGTCTGTCTGCTATCGGTTGTTGCTCCAGAGAAAGCGCCTCCCTCCTCCCTCCCTCCTCCTCCTCCTCCTCCTCCTCCTCTTTCTCTCTCTCTCTCGTTCTTCTTTTCCTTCGTTCCCCCTCGTGCGCAGATTGTTTGTTCATTCATCTGCAGACGAAAAAACCACTTGCGAATCGCCACGTGAGAAAAGAAAACGCCGCACGCCGCACACACACACACACACACACACGCGTAGTAGACGTGCAACATGGCGGACGCCTCAGCAGCAGCAGCAGTGGAGCCCTTTGCGCGCCTCCCAACGAACGTCGTCCCGGACAAAGTACGTCTTCTCCCCCTTCTGCTGCGGTTGATGCTTGCGCCTGTGTGTATGCTTGTTGCGATATGGAGTTGCTCACACTTTGCCCTTGTCCTCACATCGTGCAGTACTACGTCGACTATGACGTGATTGACCTGATGAACTACCGCTTCGAAGGCTCGGAGCGCGTGGAGCTGCGCGTGCAGGAAGCCAGCACGAAGACCATCACGTGCCACGCGGTCGAGCTCTACGTGTACAACGTCTCGGTCGAGTTCACGACGACCGCCGACGGTGGCTCGGAGAAAAAGACGCTCGCGTGCCAGGAGATCCAGTACTTGGGCAAAGAGGACTCGGTCACGTTCCACTTTGACGAAGAGCTCCCACTGGGAGCGACGATCACGCTGGCGTTGCAATTCCACGGCTTTTTGAACGACCAGTTGCGCGGCTTTTACCGCTCCGAGTACGACCTGAACAAGGAGAAGCGCGTGCTGGCGGTCACGCAATTCGAAGCGTGCGATGCGCGGCGCGCGTTCGTGTGCTGGGACGAGCCGGCGATCAAGGCCAAATTCGTGATCTCGATGGTCACGGACGCCAACCTCGTCGCGCTCTCGAACATGCACGTCGTGCAAACGCTCGTGCGGCCAAAGAAGAACGCGCACTTGCGCAAGCTCACGCGCAAGGACGACGGTGTGGAGAAGGTGTGGAAGTTTGCCGAGACTCCGATCATGTCGACGTACCTGGTGGCGATGGTCGTCGGCGAGTTCGACATGCTCACGGGCATCAGCAAGGAAGGCGTGGTCGTGAACGTGTACACTGCGCCGGGTCAGTCGGAACGCGGTCGCTTCTCGCTGGACGTCGGTCTCCAGGCGCTTTCGTTCTTCACGGCGCGGTTCGGCGTCGCGTACCCTTTGAAGAAACTCGATATGGTCGCGATCCCGGACTTCATGGGTGCCATGGAGAACTGGGGCTTGGTGACCTACAGCGAGAGCTACTTGCTGATCGACGAGAAGCTCAGTTCGCAGCAGATTAAGATGCTCACGGCGCGCGTGGTATGCCACGAGTTGTCCCACCAGTGGTTTGGCAACCTCGTGACGATGGAGTGGTGGACGGGACTGTGGCTCAACGAAGGTTTCGCGCAGTTCATGGAGTTTGAGGCCGCGAATCACATTTTCCCGGAGTGGAAAGTGTGGGAGAGCTTCGTGCAGCAAATCGTGCTGAGCTCGGCGCTCGTGAAGGACTCGATGACGACGTCGCACCCGATTGAAGTCGTGGTGAACCATCCGCACGAAGCCGATGAGATCTTTGATACGATCTCGTACGACAAGGGTGCGAGTGTCGTGCGGATGCTCTCGGAGTTCCTCGGCCGGGACAAGTTCTACCAGGGAGTGCACGAGTACCTGGTCAAGTTTAGCTACAAGAACACGGTGACCGAAGACTTGTGGGACGCGCTCGAGAACGCCTCGGGGGTTCGCATCAAGAAGATGGCGAGCTCATGGACTCAGCAGATGGGGTTCCCATTGGTGACGCTGACGCAGAACGAAGGCGATGGCGCCTATGCGCTGCAACAGGAGCGGTTCTTCACTGACCAATCGCACACCAAGAGCGACAACTCGCTCTGGGACGTGCCGCTCACCGTCATCACGTCGGAAGAGCCCGAGACGATCAAGCGCATTGGGATCTGGGATGCCAAGTCCTCGGGCAAGTACACGGAAGCCACGACCCCCGTGGTCGCCGGCGACGACATCAACAAGCACATCCAGGTGCCTGCGACGGAACACGGCTGGATCAAGCTGAACCCGAGCCAATCGAGCTTTTACATTGTGAACTACCCTCGTGCGATGTGGAAGAACCTGCAGGTCCCCGTGAAGGAGCGCACGTTTGGCGTCGTGGACCGCGTGAGCATGTTGAACTCGGTGTTCACGCTTGCGGATGCGGGCGTGCTTGGGGTCCCGGACGCGTTGGACTTTACGAGCGCGTACGTGGAAGAACCGGAGTTCCTGGTGTGGAAAGAGATCGCGGCGCGAATGGCGCACTACTCGCACCTGTTTAGCGACGAACCGTTCCACTTGGAACTGCAGCACTACATCCGTACGTTGTTCACGGGTGCGATGCAGCGGTTGACGTGGGATGCGTCGCTGGAGACGAGCGACACCAATGAGGGTCAGTTCCGCAAGATTGTGATCAGCCGCATGGGGTTCGCGGGCGACCAGGACGTGATCCAAGAAGCCAAGCGCCGCTTCCACGCGTACATGAACGGCGAGGCGTCGGCGCTCTCCGCGGACATCCGCGATGTGGTGTTCAGCATCCAGCTGCGCAATGGCGATGCGTCGCACGTGAAGCAACTGCAGCAGCTCTATGAGACGAGCGACTTCGCCGAAGAGAAAGTCGACGCGTTGCTCGCGATTGGTCTCGTCCCGAACGCAGCGAGCAAGTTACAAGTGCTCGAGTGGGCGTTGGCAAATGTGCGCTCGCAAGACATTTCGACCGTGTTTGCCGGTGTCGCGAACGACAAGGTTGGGATGGACTTGGCGTGGGAGTTTATCCAGAGCAACTGGGACGTGGTCGCGAAGAAGTACTCGGGGATGAACTTGGGCGGTCTCCTCGCGCGCGTGATTGGCGGTTTCCGCAGCGAAGCGCGTGCGGTCGAGATCGAAGCGTTCATGGCCACGAAGAACACGGCTGGGTACAGTCGCCGCATCGACGGCGCGTTGGAAAGTGTGCGTCTGAAGAGTTTGGCGCTGCACCGGGACCGCGATGCCGTGGCGCAATGGCTCAAGACGCGCGCTGTGTGAGTGGTTTTGTTGTTGTTGTGTTTTTGAGTAGCTCGGTTGATAGAGAGGGAGGGAGAGAAGAAGATAGGTTGCCGCGGTGCTGAACTTGATGCAGCACATGCAAGGCGGACGTCGTGTCGCTAGGAAACAGCAACCACCGTAGTAGTACTACCGGTGTGGCACCACATCCATTCCACGTGAAGCACAAATACCACAAGAAACTATTTTGCACTTGATATATTGCTTGCGCACGTCTACGCTTGGGATTGGGGGACACACGGCACGACCCGGTTTTGCCGTTGGGTGACCATGCGCTGCAAGGTGCTCACCGTCTGGCGCACGACGATGGGACTTGTGGCGCTGCGTTGCTGCTGCTGGCGCGTGGAAGGACTTCGAGAAGTGGGGGACCGCGCGCCTCCTCCACCACCATTTTCAGTCGTCGTTGTAGCGACTCGCAACACGGTCGTCCCCAGGTCTTCAGGCAACGTGACGCGCACCATGCGCTCAAAGGCAGCATCCTAAACGGACATGAGAGAGTTCAGCGTTACTAAGTGGGTTGGTTGTGACTCTTTCTGCTCCTGACACCCTCCATGCACCACAGTTCAAGCACAAGTCGCGTACACCTAGAGCGCCTTGGATCACCGTGAGCGTTTTCTGAGCCGCGATCTTCGTGGGGGAAGATTTGCACACGAGCAAGCGCGCGAGGGAGTGCAGCATGGTCGCCGCACACGATCGTGCCATCAGATGCTGGATCTCGGCCGCATTCATCGTCATGAAGCACTTCTCCACGTACACACTGGTCTGGAGGTTGAGGCACACACACACGATGGGGACGACTGATCAGCCACACACTCCATGCATCCATCTACATGACCGAGAACCTGCGCAAACGGGGAAGGATGGTGAAGCGGAAACGTTACCAGGTTGAACAGGCGCATGTCGTCGCGTTTCGCACTCGCGTCGGCGCCGTGCTGCAGCAGCAACAGCACGAGTTTCCGTCCACTGCAGTGCGCCACGAGCGCTTCGAGCACTTCGTACGCGATGGCGCACAGAAACCGCTTCTCGGCATGGAACACCGCCGGCAGCACCGTCGGCAGAATCGCATCTAGAAGACAGCGAGTCATCAATGGGAACGCAATTGTGTCGAGCAGAAACAAAGTACGTCGACCGAGACACACAGTTGCGTTTGCACTCAGGAAACGCTGTACATACCAAGGAATGGTGCGAGTCGCTGCTTGAGCAGGAAGGCAAGGTCCTTGACGAGCAGCAGAGCTTCGCGAGCGTTTCCTGCAGCAGCAGCAGTGGATGAGGAAGAAGAGGATGCCGACGGGGTGCGAGCGGACTGACTGCCGCTCGGTCGACCACTGCTATCACCAGCAGCAGCAGCGACGCCGACGACTTGCTCCAGTTGAGTCGCACTAGACACAAACACAACGACGGAATGCGTGCCGTTAAAGCATCGTCCTGCAGTTCATTCAGTGGATGCGCCAGCAACAACGTACATGTGGTCGCGTAGCACATCGGGATGCTGCGCGGCAAACCGCTTGAGCGACTGAATCGCCGCGAAATCTTCCCCCCAGGGCACTCGCGCGCTCTCGATGCCGCCACTTTGCGGGTTTACAAACCTTCTCTTGCGATTCAGGATGAGGTCCACATTGCGCCACTCCTCGAGCTCTTGCCACGAGACAACCGTTGACGCAGTGCGCTTGCCTCGCGCACCGCAGGATGAACCACTTCGCTGTCGAGCCGATGCCAACGACGCTGGACCTTTTGACGCGTTGGGGATACGACACGAAACGACCGCCGCGCTTTCTGCTACGTTACTATCGAAGGAAGAAGGGACGTGCCTCCCTCGATCTTCCACATTGCTATTGCGGATCTCTCCAGGTATTAGACGCAACCGTGGCGCACTGCGACGAGACGTGGACGAGGTCGATGTTCTGGTCTTGGAGTCCTCGTGGCGACGGCGCTCGTGCTTTTCCCCCACATGGGACTCTTTCGAGCTGCTTCTCGCGATCGTTCTCGCTCGGATGCGATCCGTAGGCACTCGACGTTCCGTTTCCTCGAAGCTCGAGTACTGGACATCGTACGTGTTGTCGTCTGTGTAAACGCATACGATTTTCCCTGGATGAAATTTACCCCGACCGAGAAAATTGGCCACCACGTCCTGGTCCAGGTTGAATGACACGTGACTTGGCGCAACACCAGCGTGGTGGGTGTCGTCACCATCATCACCATCAGCAGCAGCAGCAGCAACAGCATCAGTAACAGCACCCTCCACCGAAAGGATCCGCGTTGGGGACTCGAGCGTTTCGTGCTGTCGAGTCTCAATCAAGTCCCCGGTATCACTCGCTTCCTTGGCAGGTTGTTGGTCCCGTTGAGCGGAGCTCTGCTCTTGGAATCTCGTGGCTTCACCAGCAGCAACAGCAGCAATCATCGCTTTTGGCACGCGAATCGAGGTGCGAGGCACCAGCGTATCCTGGTCGCCGTCGTCGAATTCGACATCGTAGAGATCATGGGTGTGGCAAAACGTGATTTTTCCCGGGTAAAACTTCTTCGATCCTCTGTACTTTGCCTCAATGGGGTCTCCCTCCGTGAAGGAAACTCCTTCTACCTCCGTCGCTTCCTCAGCTGCTCGTGCTAGATCTGATGAGGAGGAGACGTGCGTCAGCTCCGTATCCAATGCATCGTCGATGCGATCAACAGCAGGGGTAGCAGCAACAGGAGTGGACGACTGCGATCGGTGGTGCAACTCGAGCGCAAACTCTTCACATTCATCCTCTGAATCGACAAGAGGACGAGGATCTGAGATGGCTGCTGCTGCTGAGAATGCATGCGACGCCTCCTCTCGCTCGCGAATGATCGCGGCATCGGCTCGAATCACTTTGTCTTCTTCCTCTTCGTTGTTGCCACCATTGGTGACGATACGATCGTTCACGAGCGAACTGGTAGCTGCTGCTGCGAGAATCGATGACACGACTCGTGTTGCTACCATCCTGGTCGTAGCAACAGCTGCTCCTGTCGCAGCCAAAGTCGTGTCGATTCCCTCCATGTTGCGCTGGATCACATCCAACGAGAAAGTGGCGCGGTCCCCGGTCTCGATTCCATCCCCTGGAGCAAACACCGCAGACGCTGATGGCAAGGATGACGCATCGCTTCCGTCGGGGATACTCTGCAGCAGCAGGTCGATGGTCTTCGCCATGTGGACATTCCCCGATGCTTGCGCTGCTGCGAGCACGGTCAGCAGGTCGTCCTGCTGCCACTCGATGTGGTTCACGAGCAGATCGAAAAGCACACTGTCATCTTCATGGACCGAGGCTGCAAACGCGCGAAGATCCCATGCGAAGTACCCGTGCTTGCCGATGACTGCGTCCACACGCGGCGTGCTGTCGCCGCCATTGGTCAGCTCGCGCTGCAGCTGATCGATGAGCTGGTCCATGCGGATGAATGCACCGCGCGGATCGCACTCCAAGAGAAGCTTCACGACCTGCAGGTTGCCACTCTGCACGGCCGAGCGGAGCAGAGTCGGGTGGTGGTCCCAGGCATTCGAAGAGGTAGCGTAGCGCGCGAGCAGAATGTCCACCATGGAGATCGAGCCGCGAGCACACGCGAGGTGCAACCCGTTGGCGACGACCTCGTCATCCTCGGAAGGGATCTGTCCCGCAGCCACGACGTCTGGATGGTTGCACCGCACGGCAGTGGTCAGCGACGCATCGCCACTCTCGAGCAACTGCGCGACCATGGACAATGCAATACTAGAAGGATCACCCTCACACGCGAAGCAGCAGCATGCACCTCCGAGACGTCCTTGGTAAAATTAGCTTCCCACAGCATCCGATTTGGGCAGAGCTGGTCGGACAACTTTAGACTTTTGTTCGGTTTCTAGGTGTCTGCATCCGTGTACTGCATGTGAGCAGAGCTAGACTCACGCTCGGAATGCATCTCCTCCCCACATCCCGCTTGCTCACGACTCACCATTCAAAGCCGCCCCCACACGCATAAACACATCGCGGGAGATGCCGCACGTGCACCCTGGGACGTCGCACACGTAGTCCGGATTGGTGAGCGCAATGTCGCCTTCCTCGTGCTTCGCGTCTCCGAGACGCACATCTGCTGCGTCCAGCGGAAGCAGCAGGACGTCTCGCGCGCTTTTGGCGCATCCTGGCGTCCTGGGCGTGCTCATTGAGGAAGACGATCGACGACGGGAGAGTAACCCAGAGTGACTGTTATTGTCGCTCGTGCTGCTTCTGCGACTCGCCAGGCGCTGTTGTCGCTGCAGCTCTTCCTCTCGCAGTCGACAGTCGTTGATCTTGACCGACACGTTCTCGATCTGCCGCTTGATCAGCTGCAGCTGATGGCCGTACTCACTGCAATCTGCTTGCGCCTGCCTCGCTTCCACCAGCAACGCCACGATCGCGCTCAGCTCGTTTTGCATCAACTCGATCGTGTCCTGCTGCGTTTCCACACAGCAGCGTGCGAGGTCGCACTGGAATTCCGCCGTTTCTCGACGCTGCCGGTGGTACTGACGCACGTGCAGCACCCGCGCGTGCTTCGCTCGACCCTGCACAGCGAGCTGCACGATGCCCTCGTCGTCTTCGCGCTTGCGCTCTTCGACACGCAACCCGAGGTTGTCCTCAATCGCTTTCTGCTGCGCGGTCTGCGCTTGCTGCCACGCGACCATCGCCAGCGAGCGAGCTCGCTGTCCGCGCTCGACTGCTTGCTGGCAGCTCAATCCTCGCCACTGGTCGAAGACGCGCTGGAACGTTGCCATGCGCCACGCTTCGAGCCTCGCGCACATCACGTACAGTCCTCGCAGCGGCTGGTCTTGGAATCTGGCGGGGACACCAGCAGCTCCGCAGGTCTTTCGAGGAAGCTGCTGCTGACCTAAATCGCCTTCTTCGTGCGTGGACGTGCTGACTGCCTGGACACACTGCGTGCCGTAGAACCAGCCGCGCGTGACGGTGTTCTGTGCGCCACCAGCCGCACCCTCATCACTGGGGTCGCCGCTTTCGCTGCCAGGAGCCATATCGCGCCACGCGCCGAGACCGTAGGGTCTTCCCCGCGTCCAGCATCCCGCGAACACACACCCATTCGCGAACGTGCCGACACCATAACCCCACGGACGGTCGCTCTGCCATTCGCCCTCGTAGAAGAACACGCCGCGGTGCTGCTGCGTGCCCGTTGCGGATTGCACGCCGTGGACCCACTGACCGCAGCGGGTGGAGCCGTCGTCGGGACTCGTCCACACGCCAAACCCGTGCGGAGCAAACTTGGAGGGAGTCAACGCGAC
>JAASGH010000532.1:0-10446 GCA_023334155.1 Globisporangium heterothallicum
CGCAAGCGAAGATGAACCAGCAGCAGCTCCCAAGTAGCCAGCAGCAGAATGAGGAGATCCTGTCGCTCACGCTGAGCGAGTGCGGGGACGCGTCCGCGGAAGACACGCCCGGCGACGGCCACGCGGACCGCGAAAGGGATGCGGACGTCCATGCGGCAGCCATCGCCCACGTGCAAGCACAGGAGGTTGCAGCTGTCGCGGTGAACCACCACAACCACTTTGACGGCTCCATGGAGTCGTTCGCGGCTGCCAACGGTCTATCAACGTCTGCGGGCGATCATGACAACGACCACGTGAACGACGACCTCGCGCCGCTGCCGATGCCAGCGTCGCCGACGCTTCTCCCGTTGTCCGGGTCTCCGACGTCGTCTGGATTGCATCTCCACCACCAAGTGCACCATCAGCAGCAGCAGTACCATCAACAGCAGCAGCTTCAGCAAATGCACCAGCACGCTCAGCAACAGCACCATCTCCAACAGCAGCACACTCAACAGCAGCAGTCGCGACAGAATCATGTGCTGAGTAACCTCACGATGAATAATTTTGGCGTGCATAACGGTGGGAGTTTGGGAGACAGCAGCTCCGTGCAGTCGTATTTCCAGCACGACCCCGACGCAGCGCTTGCAGCGAGCGTCAGCAACTTTTCGCGAGAGTTTAGTGAGCTGCAGAAAAGCGTCGCGGGACTTGACGATCGTCGGCTCAGTGATGACATCGCAGCGAAACTGGAAACCCAGCACTCGGAGGCTTCGCTGAAATCAGAGCTGAAGAAACGCAAGGGTGGTGCAAACGTCAGCATCGACCTTCAAACGAAAATCCGGCTCATTGAGCTAGCAGAAGAGTACCAGTATGACCCAAAGTCGTCCGGGCGAGGCAAGCAGGAGGGTGGTGGCAGTCAAGTGCAGACCTCGAAGGAGCAGATGAGCGGGATCCGCTTGGCGGCCCAGTTTGGGCTGAACAAAAGCACTGTCAGTCGCATTTTGAAGCGCAAGGACGAGTTCAAGAAGGCGTATTACAAGGACAACATCTCGGGGTGCTCAAAGCATATCAACAAGAAGTCGAAGTTTGAGAAGCTGAACCGCCTCGTCGAGAATTGGTTTGATATGACCCGAGAGAAGAAAGTCGCGGTGTCGGATACGCTCATTCGCGATGTTGGGAAGCGCTTTGCAGAGGAGTTAGGTATTGAAGACTTTCGCGGGTCCAATGGCTGGGTGCGCAGTCTGCGCAATCGCAAGGAGAACCAAGCGCGGAACATGTCAATTGAGGCCATGGAGCGCGAGAAAGTCAAGAAAGATGCCGAGGCGATCGAGCGCATGCGTCTGGTGTTTCCGAACGGGATGAAGGACATGTCTGGCTTTTTCAAGGACTTGTCGACCTTTCTCGAAAAGGACTGCGGGGGGATCATCGGCAGTGGGGATATCAACAGCAGTGGTGCCAGCATCGGAGTGCCTGGTATGGATGCAGCAGGTGTGAGTTCGTACGGCGAGATTGAAGATGATATGAAGGAAGAAGAGAAAGTCGCCGAAGAGTTTTTGCGAAAGAAGATGGTGGAGTCTCTGCGCGCGTGGTCCCACGAACTGATGGAATCGGAGCTTTCCAGACTGAAGAAGCGCCTCAAGCCACGGCAAGTTGCGAATTTGTAGCTTTGTCTGGGGTCGCCGAGTGCAACAGCGAGGGTAGGAACATGTATATGTGTGTGTGTGTGCTTTGCTTTTCCTCAGGAGACGATCGGAACGTCACTCGCTTCATCAGTTTGTGTCACGCAGCTGCTATGAAAGGGTCTAGAGAGTATTGAGTTCGTTAAAGGTTAGTTAATACACGTAGTCTTCCGGCAAAGGAAACAAGGTCGTCTCTCTCTTCCGGTATTTTCGACTCGACCGATGTGGTGTGCTGAATTTAGAAACGAGCGTCATTCTCAACGACATCTCAAGTATCAACTCGGTACCCGAATGCTGCGTTGCTGCATCACCATAGACTTCAGTTAGAAGATGCGCCGCAAGCAACGAGCGTTCGTGGACAACGATCCGCTCGATAGAGCGACAAACGTTAGTCTCCCATCGTTCAACTTTGTGGAGCCCCAAAGTCCCCAGACTCCAAGAAAACTCCCAACTACTTCTGCCGCGGGACTGCCGAAATTGAACCAAGGAGCAGCATCACGTCAACGAAATGCTCAAGCCCCCACTCCAGCAGTTGCGGGTGCTGGTATTGATTTCGATGAGATCCTGTATTTCACGATCGCGAAATGGGCGACGCAAATGAAGGAGCCATCCCTGTAAGTGCTATTTCAAATGTGGTTGGGAAATGCTGGACAAACAGAATTGACTGGCAAGCAACTGATTACTCCATGGCTCAAAGAACACAGGAGAGCAAGATGGCGCGCATTTGGCAATCCATGCTGCGCCATTCAGAAGTGGGGCGCTTTGGACACTCGAACGCTAGTCCGAATCGGATTTGCTCCGCGTTATGCTTAGAGATCATACAGCAGGTGAGTCGGGATCGTTTTGTTTGTTTCAGCTTCCACGATGGCTACGCAATTTATGAAGCGGAGTCGGTAACGTTATCATGCCAGATTTTGGAGACATGCGGAGTATCTACTCTGCTGCGTGAGGTACTGGTGGGTGGACTCGCCAACTCGATCTACTTTCGCTACGACCAAGATCTGCCCTACTCGAGTCAGCAGCAACACGCCGATGTGGCTCATGAGCAGCAACTCGAGCTCGATCGACGACAGCAGGAGATCAACGACCTCAAGGAAGAGCAGAAATCCAAATACGCTCAAGCGAATCAGCAGTTAACGGCGGCGGCATTGGTTCGTTAAGTGTCTTTTCTGCTGCTGGAGCAGTCGCTTTTTTGTTGCTGCGGTCATCCTAATGCGCTTGCTTCACTACATCCTCGCGTAGGTCCTGAAGAAAATGGACTCGTCGCTGCGACTAGGGACAATTGCGGAGATGATTTCGCCGTTCTTGTGTGATGATTTGTTTCTGGTGCTATGGAACACCATGGCTACTTCTCGCGCGATGGAGCAGATCGACGGATCGATTTCATCGCCAATCGACGAAACCATATCCGAGGAGGAGACTGTGGAGCTTTCGATAGAAGACACACAAAAACGAGCGTCTGCGCTAGCGAATCTAGTGCTGCAAGAGCGCGCGCGACTCGTGATGACATTTTGGCACACGCTCAGTGTCGAAGAGCAAAAGCTGCTCTACAAGTCGTTCCAGTCAAACAAAGACAACGACCACGACTCCGCCACGCTGAAAACTGTCCTGCATGCGCTGGAGGAGACATACATGGCCGAGCAGATCCACCACCACCGACAGACTACCCGTCAAAAGTTGATGTTGGGTCCAGGATCTGCTCATCCAAGTGAAAGTCTTCACCCTGAGACACCACAGGGGGTGGCAGGACCGCAATTTCGAAGACCGACAATGACGATTCGAAGGAGACTGGTTTCGAATTTCGCGATCCTGGACCACCAACCTCGCCCCCCTCACGCCGCAGGATCGACCGATCCTAATCCCACCCAAGGTCAAGCAATCTCAATCCCCGATGTGCTTCTTGGAGTGATCGGATCCCGTCCATATCAAAAGCAGCAAGGCACGAAAACCTTGGCAACAAATAACGTCTCACTGGAGCAGTTGAAAGCCACCCACGAGGCGATGCTCCGGAAGTGTGAAGAAGTGTTCGACTTGCTGTGCGAAGAAGACGACGACACGGAGCAAGAAACCTCGAACCGTCACAAGTCCGCGAGCAGAGCTGACGGGGAGGACCAGCCACCACCACCACAAAGCAATGTCCGCGAGGCGAAGCGCAACCTGTGCGACCTATTGTGCACATACCTTGAACCAACGGATGAGATTTTAGAGAAATACAGCAAAAGTGAAGAAGCACTGGAAAAGCAGCGACTCGCGAAACTCGAGCTGGACGATGGAAGTGGCGCGAACACATTTGTTCAAACGGTTGTCCAGAAACTGAAGCAAAACCCCTCTTTGCTCGTCAATGCGATCAACCAAAGTCCAGAGATTTTGCTGAGTGCTGTGGCGCAAAACCTCGGGATCCTGAGGTTTACGATCACGAAATTTGCGGGTCCAGTGAAGAGGTTCCTGAAATTGGACCCGAAAGCATGCGACCATATAGATGGACTTGTTCAGAAGAACCGGGGCGTGCAGCTTTTGTGGGGGACACATACATCAACCGCAGATACAGTCACGGGGGTTGGGAACGCCAGCATCGACGAGTACCTTGCTGCAGCTGGGGGAACTGTCGGCGGTGCAGGGATCGGGTACTTGGTGGACTGGTACATGTCGCACTCGAACGAGCTCGCAGCGCTCTTCCTGAGGCAGCCAGAGCTGCTCAAGCAGCTGTTTGTCGATATGCACCAGCAAGCCGACGTGAGTTCATTTTACAAGCTGATGCTACAGTTGCAGACCGCGGCAGGCGTTCAGAATTTCATGCGGCGTGCTTCTGTCGCAACGTTGGAGCGCATCGCGCAGGAAGATCCCGGAGAGATCTTGCGGCTCTTGCGAGAAGTGTTCCAAGAGGACCACAATGGACCCAACCACGATTTGCTCGACCAGCTGCGGTCGTCGCAGTACTTGGTGACCTGCTTGAGCGAGTTCCACCCGACCGCTCTCCAGGACATCCTTTCCTCGCACACAGACACCTGGAAACATTATTTCGTCGACGCTGCAGCGTCAAACGATACGATTTTGCGCGAAAGTCTGCTGCTGCGGGTGCGTCCTTTGTGCTAAACCGATGAGCTTTGCTTTTTAAATCATACGACGTTGCAGCTGACAATCTCGATTTCCCTACTTTGAGCAGACGGAGAACGTGGAGGGCGGAGACGCGCTAGTCAAGATCTTCGACGCCGTCGTCGACGGGACGACCGCAAAGTTGAACCTCCAGTCAATCGATTTCACGTCCTCTCCCGGCGATATCGCGCGCGCGAAAGAGAGAGAGTCGTCCACCCGCCGGAAGATGCAGCAGTGTCTGTACTTGCGAGGCATCACCACCGTCTTCCGTGCTTTCATATCGCCGCAGATTGCGAGTGTCGGCTATCACCCGAGAAGCTTTATGGATGCTGGCACTACGGCTGCTAGTTCGTCGCCGTTCTATCTGATCGAGAAACCAAAGGAGTCCAAAGAGACTGCGAAAGCTCCCATTCGAACGAGAGGCAAACGATTGAATGGGCATAACACGATGGGATCGACGTCCCCCAAGAAGCGACATCATCGCGTTAACATCACGAAAGACGAAATCGCAGAGATCGCAGCGGCAGCATTTGACCATGATGGCCAACAGTTTCTCCAGCAAGCTCAACCGCCTCTTGATCTCCCGCAGCAGGAGCAGCAGCAACGGCAACCGCCATCGTCGCAAGTGGGGATCGACGTGCCTGCTGAGCCGCAGCAAAGCCAATCGCCACCATCGCAGGTGGGGATCGACGTTCCTTCCATGTGGCAAACCTATCTTCGCGCGTTCTACCGTCATCAGTCCGATAAGCAGCACGCGCCGATCACACTCACGAAAGCACACGTGAAAACACTGATCCTGGATGTTTGGATCGAATTCCTCAAAGCAGACCACCTTCAGCTAGAGAATGCGTGTTTGTGGACCATCGCGCCGTTTGTCTGCGACTATTTCATCAACCGCTACGAATCTCCTGTGCTCATTGGTTGCTGGTTGTATAGCTTCGTGGAAGGGCTTTTGGCGTTCCAAGACGACCCGAGGATCGCATTCTTTTGCGCAGCGTGCGGTCTCACAACCAGCGTCTCGTCTCCTGGCTACGATGTGTTCCTGTACTATCTGCATGCGCTCGGCCATATCTTCTTTGGGCAAATGAAGATCTTCAAGTCGGAAAATCGACTGGAAGAGACCGCCGATGGAGGTTGCCCCGTGCCGCTCAAACACATCGCGGCAACGGCGAATATCCTCTTTCGGTTTACGCTCACGACAACGGAAATGCATTTGTTGCAGCAAGAACTGGAAGCACTTTCAGTCGTAACTCGACCGCAAGCTCCTACTGATGAGATGGCTGAACAAGGAGGCGAACAACCAGAGGAAGCCAGACTGGTGGAGCTGGATGACGTGATGGCGGTTTTTCTGACGAAGTGGATCGCCATGAATCAGCTAGTCGATGAGGTACGTTCATGCGAAATTGAGGCTTGACTTCCATCACCGTGCTTATGAGACTAAGACTCTGGGTGTATGTGTGTATGCCCCCGATAGCGGTACAAACAAGCGTTTGAGCAATACGACACTGGCAGCAATCGCATCGGACTCGGCCAGTTCATCCAGGTCGTCACGAGCGTCACAAACAGTAGGATCTCTCCGCGCGAATGCCGACTTGTGTTTGGGGATGTAGGTCACGAATCCATGGACTTGGAGATGGTGCTTCGTGTGACGCGTGCGTACCAGTTGCGCTTGTTCAACACCCACCTGCCAGAGGTGCCTTTCCAAGAACAAGATCTCCAAGAGCTACGACTCTCGGTTGGACGAACCAATATCTCATCCGTGGAGCGAGTACGATATACCCTCGTTGTTGTACTGACGTGGTGGCTAGTATATCTGCGTCTGCAGACGGTTTAAAGTGGGTGAGTGGTTTAACTGTTTCTCTTGTGCCATGAACGTAGGAAGTGGAAGACCTGGTCCGCTACTGGCGCAGTGTGCATGGAGACCTCGCGCGCCAATTGGAAGCGTCGCATCAGAACAAGGCCACGAAAGCGCTTCTAAGGAAGCAAAATGCGTTAATCGAAAGGATGCTGCGCGACATCCAGCAGCACGCGCAGCGATCGACCCACAACGTTGATCTCCCCAGCACCCTCAACCGCGCTTGGCAGGAGATCCGAGCGTGCGTGAAGATGCTGCATACAGCGAAACTCACGCAGCACTACCTCAGTCGGCTTTTCCTGCAGTCCAGTCTCGTCAAGTGGATCCGTCAGGCGCGCATGCGTGCACAGGGAGAAGAGCGCAAGCGCACGCTTGAGCAGCTGACCAGCTAAATCCCCTCATTAATTCGAAAGGACACATAAATAGGTTCACTTTTCGCGCTTCGACCCGAGTTTTTGACGAAAAGTGTCCAATTTCTCGGATTTGTCGAGAATCAATGAACAGTCGTGTCAAATGAGCCAACCTGAAGTCGAACGGGTCATTATGGAGGAGGCATCAGGAGGTGACGACGGCAATGGTGGGGGCAACTGTAGTGCGCATGGCGTCCCCAGTGGAGAGATCTTCGTGCGCGTCAACAGCGCGACGATCTGCTGCGATGGTGGCGCATTGCATGGCGTGCGGCCATTTTTGCTGCAGGAGCTGTTGCTGCCGCAGGCAACGATCGAGCAGCAACTCGAGTCTCGAGTCTCCAAACTCGCGCTTGTGCGGCAATTGAGACGACAGACGAAGGTATGGTTAGTAGTTATGCCATGTTGGAGGACCCGCTGATGGACGAGCACATACGTGGCGCGTGTGGATATTCGTGCTGTTGTTGCGCAGGCGCGTCGCAAGCAAACGCAGACACGGTGGAAGCACGTCCAGACGTCGATCCGCAGCGTTGTCGCAGAGAGTTGGTTCCCCGTGTCGTCTGCGGGGCATCCTGCGGTACAGCAAATCGATCGATACGTGGATCTCTTCCGCCGTTTGGAGCAAGTGTACAACGGGTTTGTGATGCAGGGCATTCTTCGGTTCTACGCGCTTCTGGAGGCAGAGCGCGGGTACATCGAGGAATCGGCGCAGATGGAGGAGTTGAAATGCCTGGACCTGCTCAAGCAAACGAAGCTGCTTTACCAATTCAAGTGCGTTCGTCTATTGCACTCCTTGCTGCGTAGTGATGGCTGCATCTGACATGTGTATGGCTCCTTTTGTAGCCTCTTTGCGACCGAACTGGAAAGTGAGACGTCGGGTCAAGTGCGCATGTGGCGTCTGCCAGCATCGGACTCTCAGCACCAGCGCTGCGTGAAGGCAGCAGCGGAAAACGTGAAGCGAGGCTTTTTTAGCCCGAGTCGCTCACAGCAGCAGTCTGGTGCAGTGGACGTCATGGCGGTCTACAAGATCGAGAACCGCGCGCTTTTGCATCATTTCCACTGCTTCACGGACTCCCTGCCGTCGTCGGAAGTGAAGATCAAAGGTTTGTTCTGCAGCCTTCCTGCTGAAAGCATAGAGCACTGCGTCGTGTGGGGGATGCACGCCAACGAAGCGAGCTTTCACGGGTGCAGTAGTACAGCAGACATCGAAGTGTTCAACCGCGCGACGTAAGTGACTTTCTGACGGGACGTAGCCAGATGAACTGCGAACGTTGACACGTCTAGCTGCTTTTCTTGCTCATCGAACCTTAGTTTTGCCAAGGTTGACGGAGCGCCGGGTGCAACCCACGAGTTTCGAGCGAAAGCGAAAGTCAACGAGTCCAAAGCCCTGAAATTCCCTCGACGATTCAGTCGGTACAGCACTTTCGAAGGAGGGGAAGCGCCGCAATCTGCAGAGAAAATCCAGTACCTCGCTCTCTGCCGAGTCGCGATGGGGAGAACAGCGCGAGTAAGAAAGGATGCTATGAGCCACGAAGACTCGACCAGTTTCCCGGAGGATCCGTTGGTCGGCACTCTCTACTTTATGGACGAGGTGCGCTGCGATTACGTGGTGTTGTGACTGCCGAATTGATTGACTTATGCGTGACGCACAGGAGGAATACCTCGTTCGCTACCCACAAGCGGTGGTGCCTGAATTTCTCGTCCAAGTAAGGATCGTTGTGTTTGCATGGCTGACATGTCTAGAGTGCGTCGATTGAACCATTTTTCGCTGTGCATCTCGCAGCTTCGCTATGTATCTTCGTCATCGACAGCCAACGCGACCGCATTTCGTGATGCGGACTTGGATCCGATTTTCCCCGTTAGCTTTGCAGAGTCCGCCATCGAGTCCCTCTCCTCAGCGTTTCAAATGAGAATCCACGACCAAGACTTTGACGCGGATCGAACAAGCAAGTGCTTGCCGTCTGGATTTCTCTGCGGAGCTTCTCGCGATCTGCACGCTTCGAGTATCTTTTCAAAGAATTATCATCACAAGGAGGATGGGTTCACAGATTCCGAAATGGACCACCAGAACAAGCAGAACAAGAAACAACAACGCGAACAGGAGACCCGATTGAGTGCCGAGAGCGTTCTCGCGAGTTGCGCGCGTCAGAAGAAGCTCATGCTGGAGGATCTACGAGCGCTGCAATGCGCGTTTTGGCACCGAAGCCGCGAACTGTGGGCGGATAGTTGTGTAGAGACGAAAGACACGAAACGACAACACTTGGCCGCATTCGCAGCAGCAACAACATTAGCAGAGCAGCAGCATTATCATCATGAAGGACAGATTCAGAGAAAGAAAGCGCCGTCGCATGCGCAAAAGCTACTTGGTGAGCTGGAGCGAGTGAAGCAGCTCGAGTCCGAGTTGAGCCACCTGGAAGAAGGTTCGCGACTGAGGAAGCCCACCCAGCACCAACAGCAACAGCCGAGACGCATGCAGCACGCGCCAGTTGGCAAACTGAAACGCAACGTTTAGTCAGGTCTTGAGCTCGACCACGTATTGCTGGAGCGCCTGGCTGCCAACGTTCTGGAACGCGTGGATGCAGCGGCTCTGCGTGGGGTCCACGTGCACAAATCGGAATTCCCCCGCGTGAAACTCAGTGCTCCCCGTTGGCTGCAGCTGCGCATCCATGTTGCGCGTGTGGCCGCTGGTGCGGTTGATGAACACGTATGGATACAGATGCTCGTGCAGCTCGCAGGTCTGCTGCGGTTCGACGTGGAAATCCCAGAGATTGATGTACGTGTTGGAGAGCAGCAGGCGGGTCGCGATTGCGCCTGTGGGTGAGTGCTGCGGCGGATCTTTTCTAGCCTCGGGGACATTTGGACTCGGAGACCGTACTTGCGCAAGCAGGGAGAGTGCGTAATAGCCACTCGATGACCGCTCACTTAGTAATGTAGAAACCCACCGATGGCTCTGACCTTGCTCATACCATTCACTTGAAGGATCCGCATCCGCACTGGGGCCAGTCATTGGGAGCAATATCCGCGCAAAGGGTTCATTCGGAAGCGTCTCGACCCATTCTCGGTCTCGTGCCACTACGAGATCCGCATCCGCATGCGGCTCCAAGGACCACAGCGCGACCTTGTGGTTGACGAAATACGACCGCACACTACCACCAGAGTGGGACAGAGAGCCGCGCACGCGCGGAGGACCGCGTTGCAGTTGGCGAAGCCGCATTCGACAACACCCAGCAGCCCGCATTCCTCTGTCAGCTGGAGTTGTTGTGCAGATGGGAAGGGATCCGAGTGGAGGCGAAGAAGACGGAAATTTTTATGTGCGGTACGGAGGAAGATTGGCGGAAACGATAGAACCTCATTCTAACTACAAGCAGTACCCGTGAACCGTCGCGAATAATGTGGACTTTTTGTTCTTCGCGGTTTGATGGGAATGGACACGCAA
>JAASGH010000533.1:0-10410 GCA_023334155.1 Globisporangium heterothallicum
ACCTAGAAGAGCAAGCTCTTGGACGACACTCCGATACAATTCCTCTTATTTCTTCTTCTTCAGGAAAGAAAATGGGAATATAACTGATGCACCTGATTTATGTTGCGGTCATTTACGAGTCGATGTAAAATTCGAGTGGAGACACCCTCATGCTGCAACGTTTACCATCAACTCGGAGCATCCCGCAAAAAAGGACACCAACCATGACCGAGCAGAATGCGGATGGCAAGTGGCATGCACGTCTGGCGCGCTTGTTCGCGGCGTCCGGACGGCTCGCGCAGGCGTGCAAGCACTACGACGCAGCGCTAGAAGCGCTCGCCAAGCAGCAGCGAGTGGATCGCAGAGATGCGGAAGCAGCTGCTCTGCTGCCAGACCAGTACTGGAAGATACTCTTTGAGCTCGCGACGGTCAAAGTGCAGCTCCAGGAACACCACCATGCGATAGAGATGTATCGGCGGATTGTAGCCAACGAGCCGCGGTTCGCAGAGGCGCACGCGAACCTCGCAGGTGCGTGCTGCAGCGCCATCATTTGACGAGCAGGATGAATATGGAAAAAAGGTTCACATCTGTGTGGTGTGGTGGTCCTGAACGCAGCGCAATTAATGATCGAAGGCGACTTGGAAGGCGCACTGCAGCACTGCTCGGAAGCGCTCTCGCTGGCGCCGGAGTACAGAGAAGCGCACTACAATATGAACGTCCTGCTTCGCCGCGCAGGTCGGCAACAAGAAGCGATTGACACGTACTGGACACTCATGGAGCAGTGCATCGGGCGACAGATTCGTCCGCTGTCAAGTCGCAGCAACGAGAGCGTCAGGGAGGCAAGCACACCCGCACTCGCTGATGGTGGGCCACCCCAGGAGCGAGTGCGCGTTTCCGTCATTTGTGTGAAGTGGGGGACCAAATACGGCGCCGAGTACGTGAACAGACTCTACAACTCCGTCACGCGCCGCATCAACAGCTCCAAGACGCTGGCGATTGATTTCGTGTGCCTCACCGACGACGCCAGCGGGATCCTCGCAGAAGGGAACCTGCGCTGTTTCCCGCTGGAAGCGGGGTGGCAGGGCTGGTGGAACAAGATCCAGGTTTTCTCGCCGCAAGTGTCCGACTCGCTGCATGAGCAGTGCATTTACATTGACCTCGATACGGTGGTCGTGGGTTCCATCGACGAACTGGTCGCGTGGAGTCCGCCGCGAGGGGTGATGGCGCTGTTGGGCACCGACGCCATGGCGAACGAGCAGCGGCAGGACGGATTCAACAGCAGCGTCATGATGTGGCGAAACAGCAGAGAGGACGACGACGACGCAGCATCATTCGCAACTCTCTACCTGCTGCTAAACGAGCATTTCAGAACCATCAACAAGTACATTTACAAATTTGACCATTGGCTCGAGGTGCCTTTTCGTATTGCTTGACTACGCTGGATGGTTATGACGCGTGGTCTCTCTGTGCTGCAGTAGCTAACGCTGTCTATTTGGTGCTTCGAATGCATAGATGACCCTCTCGCGCGTGGTCTTCCTGGACGCCGTGTTTCCAGCAACCATCGTGGAATACAAAAGCTTGGACGAAAGCGCTGCTGCACCGCCCGAAAGAGCAGCCATTGTATGTTTCCCACTGCAGCCAAAGCCTCACGACGCAAAGGCAGCGTGGATCGCAGACCACTGGCACTAACGCAGAAGAACGAGAACGAACGCATAGAGAATAGTAGCCGGTATGTAGAATCACCAATGAAGCCACGTTGACATCTGTAGCCAACGCAGCTAACTAGCACGGGTCGTACGCGAAATCGTCATCGTCGATGCGCACCCGCGCAACGTATTGCTCGCCGATCAGTGGCTCCCCTCCTGGGACATTGAGCCGAACAATGAAATACTCTTCTTCCAGCTCGTAGCAAAGATCGTCGACGACCGGGATGGTGATCTGCTTGGACGTCTCCCCCGCCGCGAACGTGACTTCGCCTGCAAGCTGCTGGTAATCGTGGCACCCGCTTCGTTGCGTCACTGGCGTCTTTGCGCATGCCGCGTAGGTGAGGGAGTCCACTGAGACCGCGTTGAGATCTTCGGTTGCGTAGCCTACGGTTAGCGGCACGGACACATTGTTGCCCGTTCGTGCGATCGTGAGTGACACCAAACTGTCCGCATTCCCCTCCACGCAGAAAAAGAGCTTCGACGTGAACTGCACAGTCGCGAACCCCACATCATAATAGAACGCTTGACCCGCTCGGTAGCGAATCGGGGACGTCGAGAGCCATGGCGCTCCCACGAGCAACGAGCTCCGATCCAAGGAGATACCATACCCAAACTGCGAGTGCGGTTGCTTTTTCGGATACTGGAGCTTCGCGGTTTCCTTTGGGCTCCATTTGGGAGGCGTGATGAGAACGCCTTTCCCGTCACGGACTTCGCCTGCGCGCAGAAACACGTACACGCTGCCAACTGCCTCCAGGAGTCTGCCGCTGTGTATATCATGAAGCAGCGAGTTGTTTGCATCGTAGGCTTTTTGTCCGGGAGCGCTGACCACCGCTGTCCCCGAGGTATCGTCGACCGCGACGTCAAACCCCAGGAAGTCCTCACTCCGCTTGTCGCTCGCGATCAAGCGCGCCTGGAACTCCCAAGTGCACAGCTTTCGGTTGATATTCACGCACGGATCCAGGCTCGTGGGAGCCTTGCGTCGGAACGCGTACGCGACACCCGCTTTCGGGGTGGACGCTTGGTTCGGATCCCAGCCGAAGCGCACGTCGTCAAAGTTGATGTGGCCCCAGATATCGACATCCGAGGCATCGACGACGCGGAGCTGCGCGGTGTGGTTCTGGAAAGGAGTCAAATCCCACCGAATGGTCTGCATGGACTCTTCGCACCGACCGGTGTCTTTCAGCATCGAGACACCATCCACGAGCAGCTCGACGTATATAAAGCGAATATCGCACCCACCGCCAAGTCTGAAGGAGAGCCATGGACCGAGCACCGTAAACGCCTGCGACGTCATCGTTCCCTTTGGACTGTCGCCTTGGTACGCACCTGCTGGATTCCCGCCGGGCAGCTTGTAGTTCGAGACTCGACAGCTGAGATCGTTTGCGAACGAGCAGGAGGAGATCACGGCAGCTTGCTTCCCTGCGCCAGGACGAGACTCAAACGTGCCGACCCAGTAGCGACCTTCATGGAGCGCACGCTGACCCGTGGCTTCGCTCGTGTACGGTTTGAATCTGTACGAATTGATGCGCGCGTACGAGTTGTCCCCAAATGTTGGCTGCGAGTCAAACGCGCTTCCCGTCGTGAGCCACCCAGTGAGATCCCCGGTCTCAAAGTTCCACGTCGTTGTCGCTGTGGCACTCGAATGCGGAGCGCCAACAATCACCTGCTCGCCGCTAAGCGCGACGCTGAAGCCAAACTGATCCCCTGGGTTCCCATCCGGTGCGACAATGCGAGCGTGCTGCGTCCACGTTCCAATTGGAATGGTCTCCGCCACGCTAAGCTGCTTTGCGGGATCGGCTCTGAACGAACTGCTGAATGGCGTGCAATCAGGACACCCGTAGCCTTTCCACAGCGCAGTCAGGACTGGCACCGTGACGATGTCGCCGATAAACGTGACGCTCCACGTAAACCCTTGGTCGATCGTGCCTTTCCGCGACACTTCCACCAGCCGAATCACCGACAGCTCTTGAATCGCCGCTCTCACGTCGCTCGCCGACGCACCAAACGAGATGAGCTTCGTCGTTCCCGAGACGCCACGGAAAGCAGTCGTCAGGCAAAACGAGCCCGCCGTTAGCGGATCGTCCGTTCGGAGCTGGATGGTCTGTTCTTGCGCCTGGATGTGGAAGATATACACGGCTCCCATGCCAAAGTACTCCTTGTCAAAGCCGCGGTCGTGGTACTGACTCGGGTGGAACGCACCTCCATCCGCGTGCGGTGCGCCGACTGCAATTGTGCGTCGATGCAAGGCCACGGCTTGTCCGAAGTGGTACTGCTGCTCGACATTTTGCTCCAAGATGCGATACACGACACGATCGCTGCAGTGCAGTCGCGCTGTGAGTTCCCATCCTGCTAGCAGTCGATGGTACACAAACACACTCTCCAGTCCGGATGCGCCTACAACCGCGACGTCGCCGTAAATACCGACTGCTTTCGATCCGCCGTAATTGTGCGCTGGCGCGAAAGCAGCCGCGTCGGTGAGGCGAACATCGTGGACCCACTTCGTCCCTTGACGGTAGTAGAGATACGCTGCAGCGGTCCCTGGCGCGCCAACAATGGCACGGAGGGTGCCAAGGCTGCCGTCGATAGCCACCGATGCCCCAAAGAGCATTCCATGGGAACACTCGTCGGGAAACATCTTGCTGTCAAACTCCCACAACCCACTCTTTCGCGTAAAGAAATACACGCCGCCGCACTGGACGGGGACACTTTTGGCTGCAAGGGTCTGCTTTTCCAAAGGAGCACCGACTATCGCAGCGTTCCCATCGTCGAACACGCTCACAGAGGCACTGAATTGACTCCCCGTTTGACCTGACGGTCCCCCTGAGAGGAAGTCCAGATTCGATCTCGTCCCTGTGCCTCCGTCCCCATTATCTTTGATCGTCGCCGTTGCCCACAGATTCCCCTCGACACTTGGCCACACGCCAGGTAGGGAAAGTCGCAGCATGATCGTCTCGTCGGGGTCTTCCACGACGAAGTCATTGGTTGTCGACACTTGGAACGTCTTGAATTGGTCCCCCGTGTCAAAAAACAACTCCCCCACGCTCGAGGAATAGTCGGAGACACCGGCGTAGTCGAACTTGGCATCAATCCACAGCGACCGTCGATCCGAGCTCCCGTAATACTGGTTTCGTCCAACCGCAGTCCCGACGCTGTCCACTGCGAGCCAACGTCCTCGTGGAACCTGAGGGTATGGCTCTTGACCAACTACGTACGGAGCGAAAAAGGCGTTGGCACTGAACGGCACGGCTTCCAACATTGACAGTTTCTGGTACGGACCAATATCCGGGATCACAGCAACATAGTTCTGCGATCTTTGATCCGAAAAGGCATCGCCCGTGTCAAAATTGATGTACAAGCTCGGAGACGATGCGACATTCATGGCACAAAACCCTCCATTGCGACTGCAGCGCTGCACGGTCACCTCCAGATCGCTGCCCTCAAGAACGCTGTACGTCTTGGAGGAAAACTGGAGTGCGAAAAGTCCGAGATCGAACACAAATCCGCCTCCGGCGTTTGTTCCGGATTCATACGTGTCCAGATTCGGCGCGCCGACGATCGCATAGCGTTGGTCGATGGCCACAGCGGTCCCAAACCAACTAAAGTACTGCTTTTCGCGCGGGAACAATGTCGCTTGCTCGGTCCATTTGCCGCCCTTGTCTCGAGTAAACACGTACGCATTGCTTCGGAGCACGGGCGGCACGCGAACCACCCAGTCAACCGTGAGTTGGACACTTGGATTGTTGTCCAGCAGACCCGTTTCGTCCACTTCTAAAAGAGGTAAATCGCTTGTGCTACCGACGAACGTGAGGTACCATGTGTACCCGTTCACGCCACTGGGACCATCGCGATGCACGAGAACTTTCCCCAAAGGGAAATCGCTCTCCAAGACCACCTGCAGCGACGAGGCGTCGATATCGTACGCTATTGGACGCGTCTCGATACGCTCGACTACATTTGCTGGTGGCGAGACGGTCCATTTCACACTCAACGTGAACGTACCGTCTCGGAGAATGCTGCCATCCATCGTGCTCGAAGTAACCGACTGGACTGGTTTGCGAATCGTTTGGGGACCGCTGTACACTTCATGCGCACCGACTATCACGGTATCTTTCGAGATCGCGACACTCGTGCCGAAGCGATCGAGCGCACGCGTGTCTGATCCGTACAAAAGTTGCTGCACACTGAAAAAGGTGTCCGTGCTACTTCGACGAACCAAAATCACGACAAGTCCACTGTCTACCCCATTCCGCAAAGCGCTGCGCTCGGCTCCAACGGCCATCGTGTACGCTGTCGTCATATCAAGGTCAACCGAGCTCCCAAAGCGGTCGCCCGCTTTCAGCTCTGGCACTGCTTGCAGGATGAATTGGCGATTTTTAAACACTCCGGCGAACAGATCGAACACAAAGACGGCGCCACTGCTGGAAGCATACCCGGGGGATCCAACAGCGATCGTGAGTGCAGACAAAGAGTCTCCCGAGATTGCGACGGCGTGCCCGAACCGATCCCCTCTCGTTCGATCGTACGGAGCTGCACTCAAGATCTGGAACAGGCTCCACGTGGTACTCCCCGCGTTGTACTGGTACACAAACACACGACCTTCTTCTTCGTACGCCCCCGGTGCTCCGACAGCAGCAAAGGAGTCATGCACCGCGACTTGCGCGCCAAACTCTCGAACGCCAACAAGGTCGTCGGGTGGCGGAGAGAACTTTGCTTGCTGTGTCCAGATGCCGTTTTTCCGACCAAACAAATACGCAGCTCCGCATTGACGTCCTTTGGCACCGACACCGTCTTTGCGAAATGTTCCAGCACGATACTCTTGCATGCGGCCAGTTCCAGCGACGAGACCTTTCGTTAGCCCCGATGTGTCCATAGTCAAGTCCTCGACATTCCCACTAGCGTCAGCATGGTCCCCGGACCGAAGCGTGACCGTGATTTCAGTGCCGCTGCACACCGTGGTGAACGACGTCGCGATATCAACGTCGCTGAAGGACACCGACATGACGTTGACGATCGCTGCCTTCAACGCGCTCTTGTCGGCGTTGAATGGGATTGCATCGGACAATTTGCCACGATACACTAGCCTGAAATACCCCCCATCAGCGTCGCAAACCAAATTCTGCTGCTCAAAATCGCCGTAAATGGCAGCTGCCGGTGCACCGACAAGCACAAGGTCGCCTTTCAGACTGATGCTCGAGCCGAATAAATCTCCCGCTCGGGTATCGATCCCAGTCAGCGGACTTCCTTGCTGTCTCCAGTCTTTTTCGCCGTGGATGAAAACCGATAGCATACCCGCATTTTCGCCAGGGAGTCCCCAATGAGTGCGACCATCTGCGAGTGGAGGCACTTCATACCCACCCACTTGGATCCCAATACGAGCACTCGTGCCTTTCAAAATCGTCGTCTGCTTCCCTGCAACGCTCGTGGATGTCACAGGCACTAACGCAGGCAAGTTCCCCGATGAATCGACCACTGGTCCGTACTGATTCTTCGTGTTCACTTGCAGGAACGTGATGGTCCAAGAGTACCCTCCGTATGCATTCATCGCAGTGGAGCGAACAACACGGACGTCGTTCACGGAGACCAACTTCTCCAGCGCGTTCTCCACTTCTTGATCGCTCGCAGTCACGGGGATGTTGTCTGTTTCATCGTTGGGAAAGATATCGTTGCGGAACCGCAGACGAAAATTCCCAGACAGTCTTCCGAGACCGTCACGTAACGTTCTCAATGTCACCCGAGATTGGTACCCGAGCAGTCCCGCACTCTGCGCGATCAATTGCGGGACGTCGTACATCGCGTCACTGCCGATGAATGTAATGCTCCATGTATACCCGCGCACTAGCGTCGGCGGTGTCCGCGAAATGCTTCGTATCGGTAGATTCAAATCTTGGGTCAAGATCGTGGAGAGCTCACTCTCGTCCACGTTGTATTTGATGTTCCGCGTCACCAAGTTCGACGCCTGAAGCGTGAAAAAGCCACTGATAGCGGTCGACTCGACGAGGATCCGTGCCTGGCCAGCGCCACGTCCATCGCCCACCGCTGCGGACTGTCCTGTGAGTCGATTGGTTGCGGTCAGCGCAGCAAGCGGTCCTTCCACATACATGAACGTAATCGTCCAGATGTAGCCTTGATCGCACGCACAAAACGTGTTTTCCTGTCGCGTGACACGGATCGTCTCGGAACCAAAGCCAAGATCCAACTCCAGCGCTACTCGCAGCTGGGTCTCGTCGAAATTAAAATAGAGTTTGCGCGTTGGACCGATATTGCCGACTTGCAGGTAGAACCAGCCGCCTATTGTTTCTCCTGGAGCTGCGCTGGTTGTAATCTCTTGGATCGCGGGGCGTTGCGTCGCACTTGTGGCAACCGTCTGGATCTCATCCACGTACGTGCTGGACTCCCCCAATGCCGTGATAATCTGAATCGCTGCGATAGGCTGTCGTGCACCGGGACCGCCAAGCACGAGCGTATCGCCATCGATATCGACGCTTGTGCCCAATCTGTCTGCACTCGCATACGGCGTCGCGCGTAATCCGAAGCATGCCGAGTATAGCACATCAAAGTTCGAGCTGGTCTCGAGCACGGCACTGCCAATCTGTGTGCGAAATGCAATCTGATAGTCAAACCCCAGGCGATCAACGACCAGATCCGTGTACTTGACCTGTCCGAAAACAATCTCTTTCGTCGTGGCACCTAAAAGGCGGCCGCCAGGTGGATTTAAATGCACATCCGCGCTCTGGATGGGAGTGGCGGTTGGATCTGTCGTGCACGTGAGGATGCGAGCACCGTTCAGTATGATCGCTTTCGAGTCGGCGTAATCCAGATCCTTCGACGTATCTCCTGTTAAAATGGTGTACTCGAATCGAAGCTTCGTGCCGGGACTGCTGCACACGTAGACACCATATCGAATGATTGTCGTGATCCCACTTGGCTGGAAACGCAAGAGCGGGACGTTCTGGTTGTTCGCACCCAGATCCACACTCACACAGGTGCTGAACTCTACTTCTACGATGACTTTCTGACCAACAGAGTACTTTCCATCGGACGAGAGAAACGCCGTCGAGAGAACAGTCGGCTTCCTCCCATTGACGACCAGGTTCTTGTTAAAGCTCAAGCTCTGCTGTGTGTACGGATATGGGAGATCCAAGTTGGCCAGTGTCGTTGGATTGGTCGATAGGTGCAGAATGGATGCCGATTCATCGCTAGCGTCGAGGGAATGATGGTCAACGTACTCAACATCGGTGCTGTAGTCGCCGTCTTCAATGGAGTACACAAACGTCAAAGTAGTCGACCCATTCCCCTTCGAGTACACCGCCTTGCGCAGATTCGCGCCGAGATCCAGCCACAGAAACGGAGACCCGATGACTACGACATGCTGCGTGAACGTCACCACGAGCTCCAGTACGTCTCCACAGCGGTACACATTGTCGCCGTTGTTTGCAGACACACTCACGACTGACGGGATCTTTCTCGTGTCGATGTTCAGAACCTGACTGTTTGCTGCTCCGAGAGGTACAGGCGGCGACGGCAGCGTGAGGATTGCGTCGGTTCTTGGTGTGGTCGAAAACCGCTTAATCGCGCATTGACCGCTGTTCAGCGTCAGCGATTCTTCATCGACATAAGTGAGGTCCGCAGCGACATCCCCTTCTTGCACAATATATTTGAAAAGCAAGAGCTTTCGATTGTCTTGGAAAAAGCCGTCACAGAGCACATCCCTTCCGAAGGGGACCGTATTCAGCACAAGAATCGGTGCTTTTTCAGGGTATGCGCTTGGTGGCGGCTCGATGAAAACGGCTGAGCTCATCTCGACGATAATCTCGATCTCATCACCGACAACAAACGAGTTCCCATTCACTGTGGGTGCACTCGTGAGCGAATACACGCGAACCACAACAGGAGGCGCGGTATCGATCACAATGTTTGCGGGTGACAAATTGATTCCGGTCAGCGAAGTTCGCACCGCCTCGCCATTGTAGTTGATGATCGAGCATTCGGGGAGGTCACAAATGAACGAGACGTCATCGAATTTATCGAAGCTGACTGCGTAGTCTCCATCGCGAACGATGTATATGAACACAAGCGCGCTCGTTGCACTCCCAGAGATGTAAGGAACTAGCGCGTTCGAGTTCATTTTCAGCGCAGGGAGTCCGTGGACTGCAACTTCATCCGTAAATTGCACAGTCAGAGTGATCACGTGATTGGATCCGTACTTGCCTGCTGGCACGTCTGCAGTCAAGCTCTGAACCGCAGTAACAAACCCAAAAGTTGGATCCACAAGTACTGGTGAGGTCGCCAAATTCAATGCCGGAGCTGGAAGTGTCAGGTCAGCGTCCAATATCGGGTTCGCAGACGCTCTCTGAATGGCTCCCCAATTAAGCAACAGAGCTCTTGTCGAGCGATAGTCCAGACCACTTGGTGCTCTGTCGCCCAGCATCACCTGGTACGTGAAGAGTAGAGCCAGCGTCCCATTCCCTGATGCATAGATTGCCTGGCGATTGTACTCGCCCACGTCCAACTGAAGAGATGGAACTCCGCCGGTGGTGTAGACAATCACTCGAGACGAAAAGCTGATGCCAATCGTGACTAGATCTCCTCGAGTCACATTGCTCGATGGCGTTGACACGATGGAAAGCGATACTATTGTTGGAGCCACTCCGTCGATATCGATTTGAGCATTGGCCATCAACGACTTCCCCTGCGCGGTGGCGGTTGCCAATGACAACACCGCATC
>JAASGH010000534.1:0-10380 GCA_023334155.1 Globisporangium heterothallicum
ACGATATCCCGAGTGCACACGATGCAAGTGAGGAAGGAGCGAGCGAGCGACGATGAAGAGGAGGAGGAGGATGATAGTGGTGGCGACGAATGAAGGAAGAACGCGGACAAAAGGGTGTATGGAAATGCAATCACTATTTGTAGTATGTATTTTTCTTCGAGTAGTTGTATGCAATATGAAAAGTTGAAACCTCAGTCGTTGGATGGGGTTCTTTGCTGCTGCATCCTCACTTTTTGTGCTCCGCTGGTCCAAAGAACAGACTGCCAATCTCTTCCACTTGGTCATCGACGCCGCGGTGATCGCCAGCAGAAGCTTGTGCCGTCGCACTACTCGCATCCGTGCTATCAGTCGTGCTAGCTGCTGCAGCAAGCACTTCGTCTTCGCGCGGTGACAGGACCGAGGCTTCTGGTATCAGCGGCGGCAGCGGCGCCTGCATCATCATCTTCCTTCGAATCGGCGAGAGGTTCACAGCACCACCACCCTTGGTAGGGGACGATGACGCAGAGCTGCGACCACCACTTGCGCTACCTCTCGCAACACTTTGTGGTTGCGCAGGATGGACATCGCTACGGCTGCTGGGATCAGTCTGAACGGAGGTTGGCTGCACAGTGTGGGCTTTCCGAGCCAGCACTTTCTCGCGCATCATCGCGAGCTTTTGCTTCTCAGGTGAAGAAGCTGCGTCCGAATCGGCAGCAACAGATCCAGGGATACTCGAAGCACCACCACCTGGTGCCAAAGACGCCGGTGTCGGACTAGCACTCGCGGCACCACCATGCGTTTGTCCTGGACCTCCCGCGCTGATGGACATGATCGGAGGACCGCGAATCGCAGCTGGGTTGAGCCTTGGAGGAGGACTCGCCTTATGCGATGGCGGTGCCAACGGCGACGGCGAAGGCGCGAACGCACTACTCATGGCATGGGTCACGGCCGTTGTCGCTCGATGCAATTCGCACTCGGTTGCCAAGTGGGCACTCATGTCCGCTGCATGGCGAACGGAGCCACACTGAGGGCACGTCGCGACGCGCCGCACACACTCGTGACGCTCATGGCGCTCTCGCTGGTGCGACGGCATGCTCGCACCGCAATTCAAGCGGCAGAAAACGGTTTTGTTGCGGCAGTCGCGCTGCTGGTGCAGTTCGAGCGATTTCGTGAGCACCATTTTCCCGCAATTGCACATCGTGAGTCGACACTGACTCAATTCGTGGCCGTTGCGGCTTCGCGCTTCGAGGAACATCCCGCACCCGGCACGGCATTGCACCATGCGATGCGAGCAAACATCCTGCTGGTGGATCGTCCAGTCTTGCTCACGCACTGTTTCGCCGCATCGACACACATGCGAGACACTCGCTGCTGCTGCGGCCACTCCGGTCGGTTGTGGTAAACCAGTAGTCGCAACTCGCGAGGCGGGGGTCACGGACGCGTGGGAAGGTGGCATGATCGGTCCTATTGGAGGCTTGCGTGCCGCCACGCTGGGTCCAAACACGGACGAAGGTTTCGCTTTCAGCACGCTGCTGCTTTGCTGCTCAGGCGTCTTTGTTGGCATTCGTGCTGCAGCTGCCGTCGGACCCGCCCTTGTACTCGTCATCTCGGGATGAATGAGCTGCAGCGATGATGGACCCTTGGTCACCACAAGCTTGGGCATCTCCTTTGCTGAGTCCTTGCTTTCTTTCTTCTGCAGGCGCTCTTGCTCTTGACGTTCGTCCTCAAGCTCAGCTTGAATGCGCGCGCGGTCTTCTTGCTGCGCGTACACTGCGTCGCGTACGCTCACCCGCGAAATGTCAGTAAACGAGCCGCGTCTGTGGCTGATCTCCAGTACGGGGGAGGAGGTCTCCTCGTCGTCCTGGGCTGCCATCACTTCGCCTTCTTCGACTCTTCCAGCGATCTCAAGCGCTTGCACGTACACTTCCTGGTCCGTCGGCACCACGCGGTTCACCTTGTCGCGTCGGATTCGTTTCTTCTCTTGCCGCTTGGCCGCATACTGCGCGACACCCGACGCCCCCACGGCTGCGATCGCGCCAAGCGCTAACGTCTCCGACCCAAGCGCATTGAACAACCCCGACTCGGCTAAAATGCCAGCCGCGACTATCGGCATGAGTCCCATACGGAAGAAAATCTTGAGCGGGTCCGAGACCACATGGGTCATCGCGATCCCTGTGACCAGCGAGCTCACCCACAACTGGGACTCGACCTGGCCGATCGTGAACCCAAACATCATCACGAAAAACGCACTCCAGATGCTCCATCCAAAGCAGATCAAGTACGAAATGTAAATGACCCACTCTGGGAACAGCGGCTTGGACACCCGCGCCGGTTGACGCCGCAAAAACTGGTTGTACAAAACACGCGACGTGCGCTTGATCTTCTTGAGCTGCTCTTTTTCCAGCAAATACGCTTGGCGCTCGTGGAGAGGGAGCGCTTCCACGCGCTTCTGCTCTCGCGCCTCCAAGTACAACTGCAATTTCTTCTTCATCTTCGCGACGCCGTGCAATCCTGCCGTCAACTTTTGCTGCTCGAGCTTCGCCTCTTGTCGGATCTTGCGCTGCTCGTCTAGCATTTTCCGCTGCGCGTCTTTCATCGCGGCTCGCTTTTCCTTCAGCTTGTCCTTGTTTGCCCTCACAAACGCGTTCTTCTCGTGCTTGATCGACACTGTGAGGCGACGATCGGGAACGATGTTAGTAGTAGTAGTAGCTAATGATGGTCCCTGCTGCTGCTGCCTGCCGAGTCGCGACATGCGATGCTGAGATGATCGCTTCTTGGTTGCTGCTGTCGACAGCTGCACCGTGACTGCATCTCGACTGCTTCTTCTTGGCGGCTGCCGCGCATCATCACCACTGCTGCTGCCTCGGAGAGTTGCTGGCAGCACATCTTCCGCGCGAGCGATTGCCTCCGAGAGTCTCCTCTCGAATTGTGCGCCAATAGCATGCTGCAATTTCCTCAGCTGCGACTCAGTGCGCTCGAGCTCGAGCTTCGCTTTCTCAACAACCAGCTTTGCATTCGACTGCTGCGCCACCCACGACTCGCTGCATTTCGCAAGCCAATCTTGCAATGTCAGCACCACATCCGTCATCGTCTCCCCGCTTTCTTCCTCAGCACCATCGGGTTGCTCGTCCTCCTCTTCGTCTTCTCCTTCCTCTTGCAGGAAGCCTTCGACAACCTTGCAGATCTCAGTGATCTTCGCTCCGGACGATGCTGAAGTCTGCAGCGGGTCGAACTTGAGCATATCGCTGACCATCGCTTCGCCGCCTCCCCGACCCAACATGAGCAACATTTGGTTGACCGCCAGCGCCTGCCGCTCTTCGTTGCTAAGCGGGTCTTTCGCTGCGGATGCTGCTATCAGCTCCTGGGACGGTGCCGCTTCCTCAGCGTGCGTTTCCAGAGAAGCAATCGCGATTTTCGATGCGGCAGGACCGACCTCAGGACGCGATTTCCTTTTTCCAATGGAGAGTATGCTGCCAACCCGCGATTTCGACACTTCTCTTGGACGACCATAGGTCTGCTGCTGCAAGTCCGATTGCAAGTGCGACTTGATTTGCAACAGCATGCCTTTCAGCGGATCTTTTTCATCGCCGTCATCGGTCGCGGGAGGTTCTTCGTCGGCGTCTCGGTTGTAGAGCGCAACAAAGATCCCCCTGCACAGTTGACCCACTTTCGAGTTCACACCTTTGCGCTTCAACTCGACTGCGACTTTCTGCAGACGTGGAATGTCCACGCAATTCGCGATCGCCGCGAGATCCATGCTCAGGATCTCGGCCGGCGAGTACTCGCGTGGTCGACCGTACGCGTCGGTTTGCACTTCAGCGACGTTCCCTTCGTCATCTTCGACTTGGAAGCGCACCAAGTAGTTTTGCCGCCGAGCCGCTTTTTTGAACATGGCCACAAACGCTATCGAGACGGGGATCATGCAAAGCGACGAGACAACCCCCGCCACAAACGCTGAACCCGTCGATTTCGGTCCTTTCTTCAGTTTATACAGCAACGCATTCGTAAACATTTGACTCATGATCACCGTGAAGATGATCGTAAGGCGCTGCACGCGCGAGAAATGCTCGTTGTACTTGAAAACAACCGACATGAGCTTGTGGTTCTCCTTGAGTCCGCGCGCAAATCCATTCGCCGTCGCCCGGAGCTTGGCTTTCCACCCAACTGCGTGGAGAAACTCGGGTTCTTGGAAAAGGGAGCGCATCTTGATTTTCTCGGTTTGCTGCTGCTTGAGGCGCTTTTCGCGCTGGAAGCGCAGTTTGTCTTGGTGATCCCACCGACTCACGTAGAAGAAGGCGACCAGGTACAAAATAAAGAACAGCCCAATCACGACCACCAGCGCAATGTTGTTCTTGATATCTTCGATGGTCACGACGTGGTGGATCACGTTGTCAAAGTGCTCGGTGACAAGCGCGAGCGACTGCTCCACTTCAGTCGAGAAATCGGTCAAGTGCGTGCATTCACAGATCGTGTACTGCCCATCGTCGGTGGTCCCCGCAACCGTGCATCCTTCCGAAGACCACGAGCTGTTCGCAGTATCCCAGTAGCGACACGCAGGTTCGCGAATTGGACACGTCAGCTGTCCGTTGAACGCGGTGCCGTTGCAGAACACCGAGACGAGAGTATTCAGCCCGCTGCAATTGAAAAACTTGGTGTCGATCGTGCCGTCGACGCAATTGTAAGGATACGTCTGAGCGGTTCGGTTTCCTCCAGATGAGGACGCCGACGACGGTGATGACCAAGCATGCACAGTGTCGGCATTCCGCATCATGATCTGGAATGGCGTCACGAGTCCTTGAACCGCAACGTCTTGTCCCCCGTGGCGAACTTTTACACTCATCACGGGCGAATTCACGGTTGCGTTCGCAAAGCTGTACGGGTTCTTCGTGAACACAGTCGACTGAATATCGATCGTCGGATCACTCGCCTCTTCAGCGTCGTCGTCGTCGCTTGCAGAGCTCCCAGATGCGTTGCTGCTGGCAACCAGGAAACTTGTAAAGCCGACAGGGATTTTCGCTGATGGCGGCGTGTAATTCGCTGCGCGCTCGGCATCAGAGAGCGGGGTTCTCACCTCGGTACCTTCCAATTGCGACGCACGATCTCGCGTGCCAACGATTTTCAAGTTCTTCGAGACTAGCGTCACCGGTTCTTCCCCAGCAACGCTGGAGGACAGCAGCGCATTCTCAAGTTTCCCGATCGTGCTCTGGAGCTGAGCGAGACGCTGCTTCTCCTTCTCGTACGGATCGCTTGAGGACGAAGATGAGGACGACGACGAGCTCGTTGTGTTGGCTTCACCACGAACGCTACCACCCGTATCGGATGCAGACCCAACCGATCCGCTCGAACTATCTGCTGCTCCATACGACGAGCTGCTGCTGGTACTACTCAAACTAGTCGAGCCGCCAGCATCGGTAGACAATAGTCGACGCGATTTCTTTGAACTCGGGGTCGGCGATGGCGTGGATTTTTTTGAGCTTGAGGAACTACTATCGACTTCCAGCAAGTTCGAGATCGTGCTCGCCACTGCAGTAGTCGCCGCCTTGGTAAGCACTGGCGCCGACATGATGTTGTCCACGAAATTCAATGCCAGCGTCTGCGATGCGTCGTCTAGGACGGTCGCGCTCTTGGTTAGCGTCGCGATACTGGACGCCTGTTGCTCCATGGCGCCGACATCGCTCAGATCGATCGATTTCGCCGACGTCGCCATCGCACTGATTAG
This sequence comes from Globisporangium heterothallicum, assembly GCA_023334155.1. Lineage (NCBI taxonomy): Eukaryota > Oomycota > Peronosporomycetes > Pythiales > Pythiaceae > Globisporangium > Globisporangium heterothallicum. Next base: position 5,699 of record JAASGH010000534.1, read on the forward strand.
GCTTCCGAGCACTTTTTGCTTGGCTTCGTACTGCGCTTGGTCCAGTGCGCAGTTCTCGCCATAGTACCCGTCCCAGCACACACACGTTGTGACGCATGCTAGATTCGTTTCAAGGCAGCCAACGGGGTCGCGGTGACAGTCACCATGTGAACTGCACGGAATATTCTTGTGCGTTGGGCAGCTTTTGTAGGCAACTGCTGCTGGGGTCGTAGGCGTGCTTCCTGTGCCAGGGATCGGCGTCGGCGTCCCAGCTGTTGTTTCTGTATCTTCTCCATTTATCAGGTCACCCAGTGCGCTGATCACGTTCATCACCTTGGACGGATCGCCACTGAGCGCCTTCGCGAGCACCGCATTCGTTTTGTTGGCGAGGTACGCTGCCGCGTCTTCTTCCGCGACAACCTGCTCTTCCACGACGATCTCTTGATACGCTCGCGTCACCGCGCCGAGCGAATCTTGGACGTACACCACAACTGTGATCGTGTTGTTGCTCCCACTTCCCTGTGTGAAAATGGAGCTAAAATATGGATCCAGCGATGTCGAGCCCATCGAGATTTCGGGACCTCCCGAGAAGGCAGAGCCCTTGATGTACTTGTATGTGTACTTTAGTGGCGCGTCTTCATCGACCCAATTGCTAGCCACGCACACAAACGTGTCCTCAAGAGCGTACCCTTTTGTTGGTGCGACTGTCAGCACTCCGCTGCTCGGCGGAGAGTTTGCGAGCACGGAGATGGAGGACGTCGACGATTGGCCTGCCGAGTCTTCCACGTACAGCTGGAAGTGGTACGAGATGCCTGGGGTGAGACTATACTCTTTCACTAGCATCGTCCGCCGCCCGAGCGCAGGAACCGCGAAGATCGCTGCCTGCTCCGCCTCGGTGGCTCCGATAATCGACCACAAGGTTTTCACCACGGCGAGCTTCGACGTGACGGTGCCTCTCAACACCACGCGGTCATTAATATTCACCTTGGCAGCCGCAAGCGGCTCGATCGATACTCTCGGCGGCGAACCCGGTTTGAAGAAGTAGATCACAGACGCGGCACTGACTCGCGTGTCCTTGGTCACGATTGCTGTGAAGTTGTAGTACCTGTTCGGGTTCAACGTATGCGCTGGGATCGTCGTCTTTGCTTGCGGCGAGAGTGCCAATGGCAAGTTTTCCACCGTCACACAGCTCGTATCGAACAAACCCGTTGTGCCATTTTTCTGCGCACACATCCACGCAAACGCGAACGGAACACCATTGCTGGTATCATCTGGATCCACGGATTTCGACGCATCGAGGACCAAGTCCTGTTCCACACCGTACGACCGATCCCCTCCGCCGATCACCGCCGTCACGGCACTTGGCAGGACCGTCACTTCCACACTGGCGCTGTTGTTCACTTTCGCGTTACTCGCCATGGCGACCCGAATTTGGAACACGTACTTCACCCCAACGGTGAGCGTTTGCGCGGGAAGCTTGAGTGTCCGCGGGTTTGGACTCGTCGACTTGAAATGCGCGGCTTTCAGATTGCCCTCAAGCTGCTTCCATTCGAATGTCATGTCGACAGATGTGGACGACGCTGCTGAGCTTTTCGAAGCCACGGCAGCGCAAGTTGGATTCTCTGCGCTGACACTGATCGCCAGCTCTTTCGCACGCAACACATCTTGCTTCCCGCCACCTTTGATGGACACCACTGGGAGCGGCATCGCGGCTTTCTTGACAGAGATGACGCTCGAGTTTGATGTCACGCCGAAGAAGTTGCGGGCTTGCAGAAGTAGCTGGTACGTCGTATCGGGTTCCATGAGGGCGGCTGCGATTCGAAGTGACGCATTGTTCGCTGCATTTGTTTGCACAAATACTGCGCGAATGGACTCGGCGGATGCGGTGCTGCTGGTGGCGCCTGTCAGCATCCACGTAAAGGTCATAGTACGTCCACCAGACCCAGACGAGCTGGACGCATCGAGGAATAGGTCGTCACAGGTCCCTAGCGAGGTACCACCGTTCAGGAGCGCAATGGGTACAGGAGGGGAGTCCGGTCCAGCGATCGGAAAGCTCACAGCTGCGGTTGTGAGTTCGGCTGCTGCGGTTGACTTCAAGAGACCACCCCGCAACGCCAAGGTCGAGCCAGGGACTGCATTTACACCGTGTCCAAACACGAATCGAATCGAGGTGTCACTGCTTTGCCATGTGCAAGATGGCGAACTGCCGAAGTAGTTTGCGAGCGATGTCGCTGCTGGCAAATCGAATAGCACACTGCACGCAAAAGTGTTGTCTGGGAATGCGACACGGTTCACAGAGCGATCAAACTGGACAGTCAGCCCCACGGCAGTACTCAAGAACTTGACGGATTGGAGCTTTGGTGCTGGGGTCGTGTCTTTCGTCTCGACAATCTTGACCGAGAGAGCATCGATGGTCTTGCTCGCGTAATTCCTGTCGGGGCTCGAAACGACATGGGTGATCGTGCCACTGTGGTCGCCCTCTTTCACGTTATTCTCGTCCGCATACACTTGGATGGTTTGGGACACACTCCAGTTCAAGGACGTGAACAACGCGAACGTTGGGCTGACAACAAGTTGGCTGAGGCTGCTGGTGAGAGCAATGCGGACATCACTCGTTGGCTCCGAAAGCAGCACAATGCTGTATTCGTCGGAAAACACACGCGCCTCCGCGGCGACTAGCACTGGCGCGGTGGTTGCTACCTTTTGGAATACCGCAATTCCGGATACGTCATCGTTCACAACCTGCACCGAGATTTTGTCGACCGAGCAACTCGCGTACAAAGCATCGGTGGTCGTGATCACCGGTGTGAGCGTCACCGCTGCATCGGCGTCTTCTACATAGTTGTTGACTGCTGTAATCTGGAGCACTTGACTCGTACTCCAACCGCTGGTTGTGAATACGATGGGTGATGGCGATACCGTAGCTTTCCCTGCCGGTGAGACCGCCACAGAGATACTTACAGGCGCCAAGGGTGCACTCAGTAACCGCACCGTCAGCGACGACTTTGCTCCTTCTTTGAGCGTGAATGCCGTCGCTGACAACTGAACTGCTACGAAGGTCAGGACAGTAGTCTTGGTATCCTGTTGCGACGTTTTGGAAACCTCGATCGTGGAGACCACGATCACATCGAAAACGATGTCGCTGACACTTGCATCGGACGACTTGGCCACAAGCTGCGTGAGATTCGAGTCTTTTGGCACGAAGTACACGTCGCTGGCAGACACCGACGGGATGCTCTCCAATCGGAGCACCGCCGACTGCGACATAACCTGCAAATTCGCTGAAACGCGCGGTTGCAGGAAGATGGAGACGGACGTTGCGCTGGCTTTGGCGGGATCGGGGAGCGTGACATTCGTCAGCCCAATTTTCCCCCAGGATCCGAATTTTTCTCTCGTATTCGCCACAGTAACGACCGGTTTATCCGCGGTGGGGGAGAAGTGGAGCACGATACTCTGCGACGTCTCTGCACTCTGGCGTCTGCTCGTCTCCGTCGAGATAGCGGACAGCAGGATCTGGACATCTCCGAACCAGTTTAACACAGGGATAAATCGGAGCAGCAACGATGATGACGATACAGGCAACCCCGAAAGCGCAAAACCGCCACTCTCTAGCTTCGCAAGCGCAGCGCCAGACGCTGTTTCGACGCGTGCAATCGCGCTTCCAACTGCGTCTCTAACGAGAAGCTGCAGGGTCTCGGAACCATCGGTGTCAACAAGCGCCACATTGGCGATCGTCACAGCACACGGAAGATTCTCGTTGACCCGGTATTCAGAAGCACCAGCGGTTAGCAACGGCGGATCGGCACTTTCGGTCACATTTATTTTGACAGACTGGGCCACTCGGATACTCTCCCCAGTTGCTTGCTCAATACCGATCGCGAAAACCTCGACGGTGAAGGTGCCGCCAAAATGTAGACGCGGCAAAATCGACACTGACTGAGGTGCCACAGAATTGATGCCGAGAGATCGGCTCGCGATCAACACGATTCCAGTCTTTGGTGGCGCTACAATCACGTCATTGACTCGAACTTCTATCACGAAGGTAGGGTCGACTATGAATCCCACTTCCATCACTTCAGATCCGTCGTTGTCCAAAAGATGCGCATCCAAAATCGAAAACCGGGCGTGTGAGTCCTCCACGGCAGTGACTTCAGAGGTATTTAGCAGCAAAACGGCTCCATTTGGCACTGGTTTCACAAACACTTCAAAGGTCTCCACTGCGCTGACAGAGGAGAGGGAGTGAAAGCCATAGCTGACCACGGGAATCCTCGATACCGACTTCACGCTGAATGAGAACCTCTGCGAGAGGTACTTGCGAGGTAGGACGCTCACTGCACCATTTAGAGAGCACAAGGAACCATTGGTGCTTCCACACTTCGCATTGTCGGACTCATACAGACCAAATCCAGCGTCGCTGTAGTGAGTGACACCCAATTCACTTTCTTGCTTCGACAGCACCGAGACGCCATTCAGATGCACACCGTCAATATGGGTTTGTAGGACGCCCATCCACACACCAACAAGGTCAACAGAGCCAGCACCTAATCCAAGGTCGGCCAATTGGAAAGTCACATTCTGGTCGTCGCCGATCTCAAACACGCGCCGCACACCACCACGAACGACATCGCCAGTACTGTTGCTGATACTGCTGCCGTTCACATCCACCATCGCAGCCTCGGCCTCGCCGACCACAACGTAGCGAA
>JAASGH010000535.1:0-10339 GCA_023334155.1 Globisporangium heterothallicum
CGATATGGTGTTTGCAGTGTGTCTCCTCGTCGCCGTCGGAGCGCGCGCCAATTTCATCTCGCTGTACTATTTATTGGTGTTCTGCTATGGCGTGATTCACTCTTTCCAATCGAAGGTCGTGACGATGTTGACGTTGGTGGTCTCCCTGCTCGCGTGCGTCGCGCATGGCGTGTTCATCTACATGTTCCAGAGTCACCCGGATACAGCTGCGAAATGGACGCGCGGATCGACTGCAGCGCTTTTCGGATTCGAGGAGGAGCATACGGCGACCGGCTATCTGAGTGCGATCGGCGTGGATGCTCTCATCGTGTGCTCCAGTGCGGTTCACTATTTCTACGTACTTCGGCGGCTTCAAGCGCACAAGCAAAATTTCGATCTGTTTGAGATGGGAGATAACTTGCTCAACGACGCTACCCCGCGTCATTATCGGAAAGCGGCGATGTTGAAGTGGATGGAGATCTTGTGCGGAGTGTTGCTGTTTCTCACAGCGATGTCGATCCCTGCGTTCGCCACGGGCGTCTACTACTTGATTATGCTGCAGCGGCTGATCAACTGGACATTCTTCACAAAGAAAGTCACCGTGGCGCAGTTGATTTACCATGACACCACGTCCACCTCAAAGGCGCTGTTCCTCGGTCCACTCGTAGCGAAGATCCTGCTTGCGGTGTCGCTGCTGATCATCAACTGCTGGTATGGATATTGCTCCATAGGGATGCATCAGCGAACAGGATTGCATCTAACCGTCTGCTCTGTGCGTTTACTCTTAGGTACGTGTTCCAATTCAAAGAGCTGAGCAAGTACGACACTGTCGAGAGCATCGCGAAATATGCGGGCTTTGTCGATTTTCGCGGCTCCAACGTGGAGTGGTCCTACTATCTCTTCGCTGCGTGCCAGTTTCTGCTATTTGTCTGCTGTGCAAAGCTGTACAACCTTCATGCGGAAGTAGCACAGGATGGCGAAGTGTTTCATCTGAGTGAAGCTTCCTCGCCAAAGGAGGCTGTCGAGTTGCTGGGGTCCGATGTGAATGGCACAATGTCGCTGTTGCAGCCTGCTGGTCGAGTGGAGAGATCTTCAAGCGTCGACATCCACTACCTTCTGAGCAAGCAACCGCTTCTCGTCCGCACATTTCTCCAAGAAGGTGGTCTGCTGCTCGCTAGTGCTGCTGCTATCGTGTGGTGTGTGTCGTACCCGTCGTACGGCTCGCTGCCTTTGATCTCCTGGGCATTTTTGTCTCTGGGGTTGTACGGGCTCTCTTCTCCACCTCTTGTTATCTGGGTGCTGATCATCTACGGAACGTGTCTATCGTTGGCCGAGTACTTCAGTAATCTGACAGGAGCCTTTTTGAAGTCCGACTACACGATATACGGCTTGAAGGTGTTCGATTATCCGTTCCTGGACCTCGGAGTCCACAATATTTGCCTGATCTTCATCTACTATTCCATCCGAACGCGGTGGCAGTACCAAGATGTCATCCGAGAGTACCGGAAGCAAAGAGATATGATGCAGCTAAAGTCAACCGACAGTGCGGCATCTGGATCTGGAGTTATCAATGAGGAGGAGCGATCAAGCATGGCCGATTTCAGACTTCAAGCTGACATTCGCAGTGTAAGTAGGTCGTGTTTGCCGACGATGGATTCCGTTCACCATGCTGACTTTTGGCTCGATGTCATTCTGGTGCACAGCAAATGAGGTTGGGATGGGGAAAAGTGGTCGAGTTTTGGATCCTCGATGCGAAGCAGGTCATTTTCACACATTTAGACGCTCTTGTACTGCTCACGATCCTCGGTAATGTGTCTTTGCCTCGTTCATCCACTGTTGAGGTCGCGGGATGTGACCTAACACTCTGCTTGCGCTTCGCTACTGTGTTCCAGCTGTCGCCCTCAGCACAAGTGTGTCGTTTCTTCAAATCGGGTACTTGGTGCTGGCCGTGCTGCTGATGCTGTTCTTCGAACACCGACGACGCTTTTGGCGCGTCCTGTTGTTCTACTCCCTGGCCGCGTGTCTTGCGGTCTTTGTTCGAAACATAGAGTGTGGGAGCGACGTTGACCTGGAGCTCATCGGTCTCCAATGCTACAGCTCGACGTCGGAAACGTGGGGATCCCTGTGGCCAACTCTCTTCAGCGCGCAGCTGCTTATTATTTTCCAGTTGGTGTTCCAGCTTGTGATTTATGTCACAAACAAAGAAACCATAGAAGAGCGCATCCGAACGATGAACCAGTCAAAGCAGAACCCCATTTATTTTGTCTCCCGCCTAGCTGTGGAAGTTGACAATACCTTCCGCATCGGTGGTGTGGTGTTGTGCTACATTGCACTCCTAGTCGTTGCTATTCAGTTTGAAAACGGTCCAAGTCGCCTCAACACGAATGTGATTGGCGGTATCCAGCTCGTGGTTTTGTTCACTCTCTTGGGGAACCACCTCGGAGGGTTCACATCCGCACCAAGAACTTCTCTACGACTGAAGGTGTTGTGGTCGATTGCGTTGCTCATCCAAGTCCTGATTCTCGTGTGCCGCTACGTCTACCAGTTCAACAAGGTATCGTCATACCTCGAAGATCATGTCTTCACGTCCGACTTCATGTCTGCCAGCGATTTTGGCTTGGAAAACCATTCCGCCAGTGAAAAAGTCTCGGGTGTGTTTGTCTACTTGCTGCCGACAGCGATTGTTATGGCACTGTGCTTCTGGCAACTGGCGTCGCTGATGAAGGACATCAGTCCGTACGACTTTTTCGCAGTTGGTCGAAGTCGGACTGTGGATCGAATTCGATTCGCGTTTGAGACGTTGCAGCAAGTTCTGAGTTTGTTCAGTACGACGGCAGTCGTCGTTGTGACCATGTGGGTCGCTCTTGATGAGATCAACTTCGTTGGAGAGCTGTACGTCCTTATCCTCGTCGTTGGACGACCGCTGACATCTTCCTGGAAGCATTTGTGGTTTCCGTTGTTTTGGGTGTCTGCCATCGCATTGGTTTTGAAATATGTGATTCAGTTGGACACATTCAACCCCGAGCAAAATGGAGTGAATACTATCTTCCGCGCTGGGGACAGCAGCGACTGGGTCGGGATGATACGATTGCCAGAGCGGTATGCTCCAAGTGAAGGTGCTTCGCGTTTGTGGGACCTCGTGTCGGGACAGCTCCTCGTCATGCTCATGTGTTGCTTCCAGCGAATGGCGCAGTACTTTGATACAACGGCCTCCAAGTCGAAGCAACAAAAGAAATATGACGTGGATGCACTCGTTGTCCGTTTCGAGGAGAACTATGCTCGCCAACTCGAGGAAGGTGGTGCTGTGCGTCATCGTACTTCCTCTGTCGAAGCGTACGACGATGATGACGACAATGTGGATCGAACCAAGCAGGACGGTAATGAGGATGAGCTGACTGGCACCTTCGTCTTTGAACAACCCTCGAGCTCTGTCGCCTCCGGTCCTGGACGAAAAGGACCATCTGCTGCGCCAGATCGTGGGAATGATGGAGCCGGGAGCCCGAATCTGCGCAAGGACCGTTCATCGAAAACAGAGGCACTACTCCGTGCTGGCTCAGATGTTCAGCTTGACAAAGATTTCTTCTCGTGCTTCAGAGACTTCTGCATGAGTTACGCCAGCAAAGCATCGGTGAATGCTGTGATGCTCGTGATGACGATATCGTGTTTTGTCCACCAAGATATCATCTCCGTCTTGTACATGGTTGTCGTGTACACTATGATGTACGCGCTGGCATCTACCGTATGCGCGCGGTGGTGGCTGCTCGTGGCTTTGTTTTCACTCATCATCGTCGTGGAATACTCAATTATGCTGTGGCTGCCTCCATCGCTAGAGATCGACATGCAAGATACGATTCCGTGGAGGTTTGTTCCCAAGTCGCACCAGCAGTGGTATGTGCTGAGCAATCAGCACAAATGGGCGTTAATGGCTGATTTCATTGCTCTGCTCAGTGTGTACATGCTTCCCGAATCGAACAAAGTCAAAAAGAGTGGCGACCGACTCACTAACACCACCACCGATAGTGGATACGGCTCAGGGCAGGGAGGGCATGGAAGTGTTCAGACCTCGTCCTACCGGGAAGAAAAAGCTCTCGTGCCGATGGAAGAGAGCAACTACATGCTGCTGACTCGCAAGTTTCTGTGGTACTACTTGGAATTTACATTCCTTAGCGCCTGGCTCCCATTTTCGTTGGTGATGATCTTCCTAGTCGGAGCACAGCAAGGTGGTCTAGTCTCGATCGCGTATCTGTGGGGAGCAATTTTGATGCTGTACCGACTTGACGAAGCCCGCCTTCCGTCAAGTCCGTGGATCCACTACCTCCGGAAATGGAACTGGGCTCACCTGTTTCTAATCGTGCTGCTGCACGCTCCGTACTTGAACTCGCAGTTCACTGACTGCAAACTTGGTGGCGACGATGCTGATCAGAGCAGTAGCGATTGCTTGTCCATCGCGAATCTCTTGGGCATCCAGTCGAGTGGAACTCCGTACGGATTGATCGCAGTGTTTGTGCTGATCTCAATCCAGTGCGAGATCTTGCTCACTCCAACGTATCAAGAAGTGTGCCATTTCGTGCTACTTGACAGAGAGCGCGCACCTGTCCGCCGCGAAGAGATTGTTCGCGAGTTTTACCGGCGTCGTACCGCACTGTGGTTCGCAATGAAAAAGGAGAAGAGCGCCGGGATCCAGCGATTGAAAATCATCGTGTCGAAGCTTGTGCACAAGGTTGAGGAACTCATGGATATCGCGATGGGTCTTCACTACAACCTACCGCCGATGGCACCTACCAAGCCGATGATTGTCGAATGCACTCAAAATTCGGTCACGATCGCGTGGGATCCGCCAAGCAACACCCTCCACAAAGTTCGGTTCTACAGAATATCGAGACAGCGCTATCCTTCGATGACGCTTCTTGGCGATTTCGGCGATATAGTGGAGATGAAAGGTGGCACTACTCAGGCAACAATTCAAGGCTTGAGACCGGGCACCAACTACCAGTTCAAAGTGTGTGCGGTATCGCGAATGGGCGAAGGTCCGTTCAGCGTAGCCAGCGATCCGATTTCCACGTATCCGCTGAATCTCGATGGCTCGACAACAGCTGGCTGGATGAAGTATCGTCGCGAGCATGTCCCGTTGCCACGTTTCTCGTTTTTGATTTCGTGGCTCCAGCCAAAATTCCTGCATCGCTACATCGTGATGGACAAGCGGCATTTAGTGTACTACAAGGACGAGGAAGTGGCTCTCAAACATCGCAGCAGGAAGCGTCGGAAGAAACTGAAGACCACATTTATGTGGAAAGATGTGATCACCCTGCAGCTAAGCGACACGAAGGTCCAGTTCGATGACTTGTCGCCGATGCTCTATTGCTTCGAAGTGGTTGTGCGGCGAGAAGGAGCAAAGCATGACGAGAAGTACATTTTCCAGGCGGACCTGTCGAAGGACTTCAACAAGTTCCTGTCCACGTTGGCGTTTTCTGTTCCTCGAGAAGCCATCGACGAATCCATCGTTGCGTGTCTGAACGAAAAGAAGCTGCCAAACCCGCTCGACCCTGCTAACCAGCCTGCGCCTGAAGACAACAATGAGAACTTTGATGAGAATGCCAGTGAATGGAGTAGCGTCACAGGAGATGAGAGCGCGCTGGGTGACAAGGAAGACCAAGAGTTCGACCAAAGCTCTCCACATGGGTTACTTGCATGGCGAATTCCTCTCTACCGACTGCTGTACAAGCTCCAGAATGCTGCTTTCCAGCTGGAAACGGTTCAGTATGAACTGGAGGACCAGTACGAACCAGGTTTGGGAGAGCTGTTCCAGATATTCACCAATGTGATTCGGAGCAACACAGCAAGCATCTGCTGTCTAGCGATGATCGTCTGCTTTGCAGCTCAGGTACGCGGATACGGTGTGTCTCTCTCTATTTGTTTGCAACACTTTCCTGACCGATGTATCTTTTCTTTTGCTTCCAGGCTGATTTCCTCAATATGGTGTTCGTGCTCGCGGCGTTTTGTTTCTTGGTGTTGGAGAGTCCTCGACCATCCTCGCTCAGTTGGATCTATCTTCTCAAATATGTACGGACTTTTGTGTGTCTCTCTCTCGCTCAATGGATCGTTCCAACGAGGTACTGACATGTTCATTGCACGCGGTTAACTGTGCAGAGCTATGGCGTGATTGTGCTCCGCTATGTCTTCCAGCTGTCTGTATTCTGCCTTAGACAGAACTCCAATAATGGGTACTACTATCCAAGCTTCCAGCCGTACTGCGTGGTGACCGATGATTCCGTGACATCCAGCGAAGCCAAATCGATCCAGCCGATGATGCTGTTTGGATTGTACAAGTTCGATGGAAGCGGGATTGACAGTGTCACATCGATTTTCGACGGTCTCCAGTGGAACTTGTATGTTGTGCTTTGCATAATGTGGCATCGACGAGAATTGATGACACAGGGTCTTTGGGTGGAGGAGAGCAGCGATAGTCAAATGAGTTTCCGGTCGGATGCTGCCCGAGCGTTTCACTCATCGTTTACATCCTCTCGCGATTCCATTGACGATGCGTTCCAAAATGGTCCGACAGGAGATGATGAGTACCACCCAGGGATCATTCGGTCCCAGAACCGATTGGAAACGTCTTCTGGTAGGACAACGGACGATGGGCAAGCGAGGCAAACGCTGAAGACGCCAAGTAAGAGCTTTGGCGCACTCAGCATGAGCAGCGCTAGTGCAAATGCAAATGATCTTGCCGCAGAATTGTTGGAGGAGATTCAGGCTCAGGAAGAAGAAGAGGAGCGGAAGAAAGTGGAAGAGGCACTGGCTGCAGCTGCTGGCAACGACGACGACGACGACGAGATCGGAACGCCGCCAAACTCTCCTCCCGTGTCAAGTATTTACCCGAACTCGTCGTCGCGACCATCGAGCTCCGAGAAAACGAGTAAAACCGTCTCCTTTCCTGTGAACATTGTCAGCGAAACGTTTGAATCCGAGCAAGTCGAGATCGAAGACTCGGTAGACCTTGACTTCCCGCAGCGGAAGAAACTGTCGTGGTGGGAGAAAAACTTCCCACGAGCGTGCAAGTATTTTGAATCCGTGGTCTGCGATCCACCACCGCAGTGGGACAAAGATATCCACATCGCGATCACGGGCGAAAAGCCTGGCCGCGATTACTACACGGCGTCGCTGTCCGTCGTGCTGTTTTCGTCCGTGTACGCCGTTATTTTCTTCAAAGCGCTCGGCGAACCGGATCCGAACGATGCCGCATCGTCGACGGCAGACACGCGCCTGACGTCAAGCTCGATGCTTTCTGCGTACCTGGTGCTGGTCGTCCTTCTCGAGGTGTGCTTTATCATTTGGGATCGTGTCGCCTACGTGTGTCGATCGCTAGCGTCCAAGCTGGTGCTGCAGTACACCTACGCGCTGCTGCTGCACTTGTGTGTGTGGTGGTTGATCCCGATGCACACCAACATCTACTTCCAGCAACGTCCCGCGCTCGTGTTCTTCTACCTCCAGCATTGCGTGTATCTGTGGCTCGGTGCGCTGCAGATTCGATACGGCTACCCGGCGTTCAAAGGCAGCAAGTACAACTACGCAAGCGAGACAATCTACACCAAGGTCAACGAGACGCTGTTCCCGTTGGTCATGTCGGCTCCCTTCCTGTTTGAAATGCGTGCGCTCCTGGACTATGTGTGCACTAAAACGTCCTTGAGCTGGTCGCACTGGGTGCTTCTGGAAGACACAGCGGCGCATTTGTTTCAAGTGAAAATGGAGATGCAGGGACGGGTCGAGAACGCAGAGATCCTGCAGGGCAAGCGCCGTCAGCCGCTTTTCGGGAAGATGACGTCTGCCGGCGTGATGCTGCTTTTCCTACTGGTATGTCTGGTGGGACCTCTGGCGCTGTTTAGTTCGGCGAACCCCAGCACTACGGAGAACAAAGTGACGCTCACGGATGTGGTCTTTGGGATCACGGACTCCCAGGGCACGCTGAGCACGCTGTACACGAACAGCGACATTAACAGTCCGACGTATAAGATCAACCGGAACACGGACGGCGCGGCCGTGCAGCGCGTCGAATTTGACACGTTTTCGCGAGAGATATGGACCAGTTCCCCGCCGCGTGTGAACCAACTCGTGGGGCAATTGCAATCGACGGAAGTGCTGAACTGGACTATCGGGTTCACGTTCGAGCGTCCTGGTCCGACGGACAACCAAGAGGTCAAGGTCACGTACGGCGTGCCGATGACGGACGACCATCGCAACGAGCTGATCCCGATGATCAAACAGAATGTGGACGACGCCGACGCCAAGACCGCGATCGATGCGATCCAGGTAAACGCCTTCTTTCCTCCGATCATCCAGCTGACCGCCACGCAAGGGATCCTGAACCGGTCGCTGACGATGCGCTCGGTGAACGTCACGAAACACACGCAGGATGGCACCAGCTGGTGGTCCGTGCTGCCGTTTGACACCTCCAAGTCCAAGAAAGAAGACTATTGCACGAAAACGAACCCGTTCTGCTTGATCGTGGTCTCGGACAACATCGTGGACGGCTTAAATTCGCTGGGCATTGGTTCGTACGGACTCACGGCGGTGTACGTGTTCGTGGTGGTCACGATTGGGAGCGCGGTCAAGGGCTTTTTCCGCGGCGCGTTCTACCAAGTGCAGTACTCGGAGTTGCCGGACCCCGAGGACGTGCTGGAGCTCATTGAGGGCATTTACATTGCGCGCGAGGAGAATTACGTCGGCCATCTCAAGGATGAAGTGCGGATTTTTGAAACGCTGATCCGCGTGCTGCGCTCGCCGGAAACGCTTTCGAAGGTCACTGGCACGAATGTGATTCACATTCCGTCGGCCAAAGAGAAGATCGACTAAGACGAGCAAGCACAGATCTCAAAACGAGTAGAAGAGTGAAACACGATATTGGATAGTCATTCTTTTTCAGCTACCGCGTGTGTGCGCGAGCGGATAAACCAATACACCGCACTTTCTACTTTCAGCGTTACGCTTTCTTGTGCTCCGAGAAACGCACCATGGCAGGTGCGTGCAGCAGCAAGGACGCTGGGAACGGTTGCACATGCGCATGAGCGGGATCGTACATGGTCAGCCATTCGCGCAGCGCCGCCCGAAGCGCGTCGATGTCACCGTAGCCACGCACGATTCCTCGCTCTTCACAGGCAAACTCCAACTCACTCAGCGACAGCTGCTCGATGCCCTCTTTGAGGAGCATCTGGTCATCGACACGAAGCTCATCGACGCGCTTCGCTAGATGCTGCTGCAAATACGACTTTGGGATGAGCTGCGTCAGCGCAGAGAACGCTGGGAAGAGCGCCACGGATCGGGTCAGCGCGTGCACATGGTGACCGGAGAGCTTGCCCAAGCCCGCTGGTCCATTTTCGTCGAAGAACGGCGCGAACTCGCCCATTTGCGCTGGGTTCAACCCATTCTTCGTCTCGAGCAGCTCGCTCAAGCACTTCTCCTTGTTGTCGATCTGGATCAGCAGTTTGACAAGTTCTGGGTAGAAAGCTGCTTTCGCTTCGGCATCTTGACGGAAGAACTCGGTTTTTTGGTCTGGACGCCAAAACTGCCATGGCAGCAACTGCTTCGGGAACTGGTACCCGACCAGCGGGGCTGCGTACCCGACGAGCGGGATCGCGAAAAACACCAGCAGCGGCAGCGATTTCACGAGATCGCGATGCGCTTGACGCAGCACCATCATCTCTCGACGAGTGAGCACCGCATCCCCACCGCTGGCTTTGAGTCGGCTTCGGATTTGCCATGCCTGTTTGTTCTCCAGAAAGAGCTCCTTGGAGCCCTGCACGAATGGCTGCATCCATTTCTGGAGTCGCTGGAACGCTGAGAGCTCTTTCTTCGCGGCACTGTCGTCGTCCTTGAGGGGTCCCGTGCTGAACGCGCGGGAGGAGCTACCGAAGATGATCGATTGCAGGGGGGAGATCGTGCTGCTGCTGTTACTGCTGCTGATGGTCAACAGGTGGTCGCGCAGGAGAGCGATGCTTCTGCCGCGAGTGGTCTGCATACGCATCATCGAGCGCTTCATCACTTGCTGCGACGCCATTCGAGAGTGTCTTTGCTGAAATGCGCTCTCTTCGCTGTCGAATCGATTCGATTCTGAGGATGATGGCATCTACAGTATCCAACGCATCAGGTTTCTCTTCAGAATCCACAATGCCCGATAAAGTACGAATCAGCCTCTACTTCGATCAAGTACGATTCCACTTCAATATGGGACGACGCATCATGGGACGCAAAGTGCTGACCAAATCCTGTGGACGACATTGTCAATGATGGAATCGCATGCGAACGCTTTCCTTTTTTCTTTTTCTCGGAGACGAAGCACGGGAAGTGTATGTAGATGTCGTCTGGA
>JAASGH010000536.1:0-10327 GCA_023334155.1 Globisporangium heterothallicum
AACGCTGGGCTCGTACACTTGCGCCACCGAGCGGGAAGAGTCCGTTCCCTTGACGTGACTGCTCGCTTCGCTGTACATCCGTCGCTGACCAATCTGGCCACGGTGATCCACTACATGGATACAGAGAATGCCCGTCCATTAGCACGTCTCCCCATGCCGACCACGACAAACGAAACTCTAGGTGGCTATATGCATTCCAAAAAACAGCGTGGCAAAACAAGTATATCCATACGTCTTTCCATCTGCAGTCGCTGTTCCGCATCGTTCTGGAGGCTCGATGATGAATCGACGGAGATAGTTTATGACACTCTCTCTCTTGCTGGATATCCTGATTATGCTCTTGTGAAATTCAAGGCACATTCGTGCGACATTCGGTTTGTACCCACGTGTACCCATTTCACCGTGCTCTCCCGAGTAAGTCGACTCTCCACCATCCTCAAAGCTTGTGGTCTGCATCCATATACTTCAGCAAGTAGATCCCAGACCAAACGCATAAAGTTTGCGGAGATTGTCATTCCAGCTTTTCTCTCGTGGGTGACACACAAAACAAAGATGAGGTTCTTCCCTCTGAAACTCGATAAATCAGCGTCCTTCCTCCTCGATCCCCACCACACTCCACGGCACACGATCTCGCCCCTCCTCTCCCCTCCTTCCCGCACCTTTCCCTTTCGACGTTCAAATTCCGCATTTCCCATTCCGCATTTGCAGATAGGCAGATAGGTACCCTCCCTCCGTCAGCATGGGCAACAGCAGCAGCAGCAACGCCGGCGCCACCGGCCAGAAGCGCACGGCCGGCAAGCGCCACGCCGCGCAGAACGCCAGCGTGCCGCCGGTGCGTCCGCACAACAACCACCAGCAAGCGCCACCTGCACCGGTGCCTGCTACTGCGACTGCGACTGCGGCGCGTCAGAACCCTGCCACCCGCGATCGCAAAGCCTTCAAAGAGCTGGTAAGAGTTTGTATGCTGCTGCCGATGTGAGTGTAGCGCGGATTCGCCATGAGAGGGGACGTTGACTGATGGTTCTGATTTTTTTCCAGATCACGGGCGAGTTGCGCGATGTGAACGAGTTTTACGATATTGAGCAAAAGGAGCTTGGCCACGGTGCGATATCATGACCACCCACGTGACTATCGGAGTCGGCATATTGCTGACAGCGTTTTGTGCCTGTAGGACACTACGGTACGGTGCGTACTGGTATTCACAAGGCCAGCGGCAAGAAGATGGCCATCAAGACCATCCCAAAGGCGAAAGTCAGTCGCCCAGAAACCATGCGTCGTGAAATCAGCATCCTCCGCGTAAGTGCACAAGTCTCCTGCTTTCCTGCGCAGACTCTTCTGCTCGCCAAGCGACAATCAAGGACTAACTCTTGTTGCTCATCGTACCTATGGATGCATTTAGACCCTGGACCACCCCAACATTATCAAGCTCTATGATGTGTTTGAAGGGAACCGCCACCTTCACTTGGTGACGGAGTTGTGCACGGGTGGCGAGCTTTTCGACCGCATCATTGCTCGCGGCCACTACAGTGAAGCTGATGCTGCCGTCTTGGTGCGCAAGATCTGTGATGCTGTCAAGCATTGCCATGACCGTGATATCTGCCACCGCGACCTGAAGCCAGAAAACTTCTTGTTTGAGACTCGCGCCGAAGATGCTGAGCTTAAGGTCATTGACTTTGGTCTTTCGCGTATGGATGACGGTCTTTCTGCTGGTGTTATGACCACTCGTGTCGGCACACCTTACTACATTGCGCCTGAAGTGTTGGGACGTCACTACGACAAGTCGTGCGATCTGTGGAGCATTGGCGTGATCACGTACATTTTGCTGTGTGGGTATCCACCGTTTTACGGCGATACCGATCCTGAAATCTTCGCTTCTGTGCGTGCTGGTCGCTACGACTTCGATTCCCCCGAGTGGACGAATGTGAGCAACGAAGCCAAGGACTTGATCACCAGACTGTTGCTGTTAGATCCATCAAAGCGACTGACCGCCGATGAAGCGCTTCGTCACCCATGGCTGTCCGGATTTGCTCCAAGTACTGAGATCACTCTGAACTCGAACATTTTCTCGAGCTTAAAGCGTTTCACAGGCAACAACAAGCTCAAGAAGGCAGCGCTCGCTGTGATCGCTGATCAGATGACGGAAACGGAGATCGTTGAGCTGAAAAAGCAATTCATGGCGATCGACGCTGATGGCAATGGGGTCATCACTGTTGCCGAGCTTGCGGATGCTCTGCGTGGCATGGGCCATGGCATGATCGAAGAGGAAGTGACCGAGTTGCTCAAGGGTATCGATATTGACGGTGACGGTCTTGTTGACTACCCGGAGTTCCTTGCTGCGACGATGAAGCGCAACCTGTCCAACAAAGAAGAGTACCTCATCAATGCGTTTAATTATTTCGACACGAAGAAGCAAGGTGTGATCACAAAAGCCGATTTGGTGCAGTTCATGGGCAGCGAGGACCAAGCCCAAGAAGTGATCGATGAAGTGGATGTGAATGGCGACGGCATGATCAGCTTTGAAGAGTTTGTGAACATGATGGATCGTAAGGGTTTCGGTGATGAATCGGAGTCAATGATGGGGAGCTCGGACGATTTATCGGGCAGTTTCCTTTCCGCCCAATTTCCAGGTGCTGCTGGTGCTGTCGCGCCTTCCCACCCATCGATCAAAGAAACTGAGCTCTAAGAAGGGGGGAAGAAAGGTGGCATGATGCACGAGAAACGAATGAAGATGATACATAAAAATATGTCTATACACATGTCGTCATGATGTATATATGCGTGTGCTTGAGTGCCCAATCAATACATTATCAACAAAAAGAAGGTGCAATGCGGAACTAGGACGGTTTCACAGAGTTTGCAAGCTTTTCCCATGAACGCGCGGGCTTTTGCCTACTTGGCTTTGTTCCGCTTGTTGATCTTATCGTGCCGCTTCTCTGCAGCCAGCTTTTGCACGCGACTCATGGCTTCGCGTTCGGTTCGCTTCAGATCCTGGACCATCATGGAAGACTGTCCGCGGCGCTGGATGTTGAGTTCTTCCTCGAGTTCGTCGGAGCGCATGTCCATGTAATGTGCCAGCTTTTGCTGGTAATGTTGTCGCGCAGGTGGCTCATAGTTCCCAAACACTAGTCTCCCAGGTCCGCGTTTCTTCATCGACGAGGACGGATTCGTTTGCAGTTCTTTCGCAGGTTTTTGACGCGGGTTGTTTGGTTTCTTGGAAAGTTTCTTGACCGGCGAGATGCTGCTCAAGGGCGACTCGAACACGCTGTACAGATTGTGTCGTCCAACCGCTTCATCAGGGAGCAGTACGCTCGCTGCCTTGCTGCTCGGCTGGTCGATTTGACTTTTCTTCTGCACGTAGCGCTGCAGTTCGGGCAGCGAAGTGTCGGCTTCGCTCTTCATCATCGGCATCTCGCGGCGCGGAGGTCCATTTCGGTTCTTCACACGCCCCACCAGCAGCAATTGCAGCTGGGGGACCCGCGCCGACGTCGCCGACAAATCGCACGAAATCTGGATCTCCACCTCATCCAAGATCTTGAACACACATGTGCCGCCGCTTGGTGGCGCATTCACCTCAAGACGTTCGG
Source organism: Globisporangium heterothallicum (assembly GCA_023334155.1). Lineage (NCBI taxonomy): Eukaryota > Oomycota > Peronosporomycetes > Pythiales > Pythiaceae > Globisporangium > Globisporangium heterothallicum. The sequence continues at coordinate 3,585 of JAASGH010000536.1, forward strand.
CGTCGCAATCGTAGACAAGTCTTGCCTGTGGGATCATCCGAATGCAAGCAGCGTTCGCAAACGCTCCCGTTGGCGGATGGGTGTCGACGATGCGCACCCCGCACAGCAGAGGATCCATTTGCACCATGCCGTCTCGATCGCGAATGTACACTGGCGCACGGATGTCGTATTTCGGCACGTACACGATGAACCCATTCTGCTTCAAGGACGTGATCACAGCTTGCACTTTCACCGTGTGGCTGCTAAAGTACAGCGCCAAGAAGAGCTCGTCACAGTCGCGCGCTGCGAGCTTCGCGTTGCGATTCATTTTGTTCAGATTGCGCGTCAACGGCACCAGTTCATGAGGAGGGAAAATCAATGCGTCGTCGCGTCCTGCATCACTACCGCCGCTGAGGCGATTCGATTGCTTTTTCCCCGCAGGCGGATCCTCAACATTCAGCTTGCTGTCAACAGAGGAAATGAGATCGTCGAGGAAGTCTTCATCTTCTTCGAGAACAGAGAAGGTCATCGATGGGGGCAATGCCAGTGGCTTCGCGACAGAGAGTGTGCTTTCTTGACTACGCTGGCGGAGAATCGGAGCTTTCGCTCCACTTTCCATCTCGAGCGATGCCAGCAACTGCCGATGAACGATGATGTCGGCATATCGACGAATGGGAGATGTGAAATGGGTGTAGTGTTGTAGACCAAGACCGTAATGCGCATAGCTGGTCATGTCTTCATTTGCATCGGACTGTGCGGTTGCGTCGCTTGCGCACACGTACTCCGCCTGGGACATCACACGCACCGCCAACGATTTGAGCAGAGCCATCGTCTTGGAATCCACATGACCAGACTTTTCAGCCGCCACGAGCGATTGCTGGAGAGTATAGTTGTTGGAAGCGTCAATCACAATATCTTTTGCTTGCGCGATTTTGATCAGCTGCGTGAATCGATCGCCCGATGGCGGCGGGTGGCGGCGCAGGAGAGCGTTCGACGGGAACACATCGACGATTCGCTTTGCGACGTACGAGTTCGCGATAATCATCAACTCCGCGATCGTGGAATGGATCTCCAAGCTTTCCTTCACGATGATCTCTACTCCTTCCTCCCCCAACTCGGAGACATTCAACGAGAAGCGCACTTCTTCGTGCTTCGACAGGTCCAGTCCGCCCTGTTCCCCTCGGGTCTGGGCGAACTTTCGAGAGATATCCGTCAGCACAACCAAATCGTCGCCGACTTCCTTTTGCAGAGGCAACGGAATGCGTCCACCAGCCACACCGAGAGGGAGCTCGCACGAAGAGTCTGACGAAGACGACCGCACATGTCGCTCGTTCTTATCGTGCAAAGGTTTGCCGCCATCGGCATTGAGTCCTTGCAGCATACGATGAGCTTGCTCGTACGTCATCGATGAGCACGAACGAATAACCGTGCGTCCAAACCACGTTTTGTCTTCGATCACATTGTAGGTTTTACCATCGAGCTCCCAGATGACACTCACCGCAAGACGATCGACATTTTGGTGCAGCGAGCAAAGATCGCCACTTAGCACCGACGGCAGCATATCCAATCGCATCCCCACCAAGTACACAGTGGTCGCGCGACTTCGTGCCTCGTAATCAAGTGGTGACTCATGCGCCACAAAGTACGAGACATCCGCGATATGAACACCCAGCTCAATGTTGCCGTTCGCTAGGTGACGCACCGACATCGCATCATCAATATCTTGGCATCCCGGGGGATCCACACTGAAAACACGATGGGTAGATCTCAGATCACGACGTACAGCGACTTCTTCGGCAGGGATGTGCCAATCGAGAAGCTCGCAAAACTTCGGACGCTTGGCAGTCGAGCACTCGGCAATGTTGTTGCCTTCAATATCACACTCTGGGAGGCACGCAAGCGCAGCTTCACTAAAAGGAGCTTCCTCGATCTCATTTTGCACGAGTAGCGCGCTCAATTCTGTAGACAAACTCCCCGTCTCGCCAAGAACGCCAACGTAATGGCCGTTCGGGTACATGGAGTCCACCGCCCAATGGTCAATCACCACTTTCAGGCGTTTGTCCACGAGCGCATCCATTCGCTGCGACCGGATACGCACTTTTGGGATGCGATTGTCCATGGGGATCGCGAGTCCGTAGTCGTCGTTCGCACCGACTGTCGAGGATAAGATTGTCGCCACATGATACCGCGAGGAGCGCTGCTGCACACCGACGACATAACCCGTTGGGATCATCTGAGATGATGGCGCATTCCCCTCCTCGTTGATGAACGCGCCACGCTCTTTTCCTCGCTTCCCATCGCTCTCCATTTCATCCGGGACGTAGTGCACAAGCATTTGGTCACTTTGCGGCGTTCGCCAGTGTTCTTTCGGCAGCAATTGCACCACGACTTGGTCCCCGTGCACGCCGCGGTTCATATCCTCGCGTCCAAACACAAACACTTTCTCCATTTGCGCGGTTGTTTTCCCCTCGATCACCACAAACGACTCCATAGGGTTATGCGAGCTCACTTCCAGCTTGCCCTTCCAGAGTTTCCCCGTCGCCGCTAATTCTTCGAGTTTCGAAGGCGGGAGGTGCGGCGCAAACTCGCCATTCGCGATCACGTTGCCATTCTCATCAACGGCTCGTCGTTCCCCCCACCACACGATCGCCTCGGCCGTGTTGAACGCGAGTTCTCTGAGAAAGTCCCCATTGCGCTTGAACCGCTGATCCAAGAATTGCTCACACGTGATCACTTCGCACCCAACGTCCGCGACGACCTGCACGCTCAACGACGAATCAATGTTTCGCGTCATAAACACGAGGCGAGAGGATACGCTCATGTGCTGGCTTTGATACCAAAGCAGCGTTTTCAAGATGGCGCGGTCATTGCGCACGGCCTGGGGCTCCATCTCGGGCGAGTCGTCCACATCTAAGTCCACATACGAACCTCCCAATTGGATCTCCGCGCATGTCTCCGAGTGGTGTTGATCGGGGAAATAGTACACACACGTGTCCGCGACCACGCGCCGGTCTTCGCGGAAGAAATTCTTGAGTCGTGTGGCATCGCGAGATGGCGCGATCCGGAGCGCTTCCTGAAGGACCGTTTGCAAGACGAGCAGGTGCTTCACGACATCTCCGAACAGCGCTTCTTCCAGCAGCTCCATGCACTGCAGCAGACAGAACGCATCGGGAACGAGGTACTCGGCGTTCTCCCGCTTCATCGGGCGTCGCGGTCGGAACGCATACGCGAGATCCTTACTACTGATGCATGTGGGGCACTTGTCAATGCCACACGGGATATCTCGTCGAAAATACCGCTCCTGTGCGCGCAGTGCCCCCGGTTTGCGGCGTCGACTTTTCTCGAGGAAGCTCATCTCCGTGCGCACGTCGTCCCAGTGGGTGCGCAGTCCCGAGGTCCCCATCAGCTGCGCCTCGCGCGCATGTGTCTCAAGGCGCTTCGCATCGGCGTCTGCCAAGTTCCAGGGAGCTGCTGCCATGTTCACCACCTCAACCCAGAATCGCGATACCCGCAAGAAGAAGTCGACAGCAAAAACGACATCCTTCGCGATGCAGTCATTATTGGCTGTAATCGACAGTGAATAAATAGTTTTAGCCAATCAAGGAGTATCTATGTGCGTGTGTGCCGCTGATTGGCCGAGAATCCAAAATGCTCCTTTTCGACAACCAGCATCTTGCGACTTGCATGATCGTTGCTCATCCTGGGTTTTCCCACGCAGTGTGCTGCGCATGCAGCTTATGCAGCACTTTGGCTGTGATTCCTTGCACGGAGAGTAGATCAGAAAGCTGCAGAAACGACATTTAGCAAATGGGCTACTGCCAACGTGCACACAGCGCAACAGGAGGCAAGGGAACAGTTACCTGGTGAAATGGTCGAGCGTCCATGATCTTCTCTGCTCGTCTGTCTCCGATCGAAGGCAGCTCCAGCAAGTGGTCGTAGCTCCCAGTGTTCAGTATCTCCAGCAAATCTCGTTCCATCACGGCTTGCATGTACATTGCAGTCGACATTTGCTGGGAGGGTACGAGAGTCGATGCCACGGGACACTCTCCTTCTAAAAGTTTCATGCGCTCCACAAGCTTGACGTTTTCGTCGGGGAGCACTTGATACGCGCGTCGAAAGACACAAAAAGCAGTGGCGTAGCGCTTCTTCTTCTCCAGATCAATGGCGACGCCGATCAACTTCTTCGCTAAGAGAACAGGCTTCTCATCCTCCCTATATAACGCGACATGGAAAGAGCTCAGAAAAGGTAGTTGGTGACTCCATACAAGCAATGTCGGGATGTCAAATGGATGGCGTACGTGGTTTTTTCCGAAACGACTTTGTTTTCTTTGTCGTTGGGTGGACTTCCGGTCACAATTGCCGCTTTCGCAGATCGTGCAGAAGCCGAGAATGCTGACTTTTTCACGTCTGAGGCGATTGGAGTCGTCAAGGACGTCACATGAGCTGAAGGACTTGCGGACAGACGCGGCTTTTTCACAGCAGAGGGTTGGATCAGTGCGATAGCACTTGGAGTCGTCGCTGTTCTCTTCGCCCCGATCCCCGATCCGATGGCGCTTTTACCTCCACTGCTCGATTTCTTCCCTTCCACATTGCTCGCACGAGTACTCCCTTTCGATTGCCGCCACGCTGAAAGCTTTTCCTCCATTGCGAGTGCTGACTGTCGGGACGCATTTGGGTTCTTCGAAGCGCTCAAGGGTGGAGCTGACTTGGGAAGACATTTCGCCTCTGCTGGTGCTTTGACTGCAATGGTGCTCGCTGCCGATTTTGGCGCAAGAATCGTTTTCTTGCCGTTTACATTTCTGGGAAGCGAGGACAGTCCTGCTGGCTTTGTCACGGTTGCTGCTCCAGAACTCGCTGCTTGCTGGTTTGGAGATCGGTTGATCGCGACATCATTGACAATCCCCCTAGCTTTGTACGCGTACGTCAATGTCTGCAGCGTTTCTTGATACATCGCCATGATGGGCGACACATTACAGATCATCACCGCGTGACTGCTTCCCCCAAGACTGTCCTGCAGGAGTCGCGTGAGCTTACTGTCTCGGAAAGGGATCCGCTGAAGATCGCCCGAGTTCAGCGCTGCAATCACTTTCCCCAGCACAAACAGACTCACATTGATCTTCCCACTCTCGGCGAGTCGTACGCCGCTGTTCCCTGTGCGCCGATTGTCTTCGCATCCTGCTAGATCGATGAGATGCAACTTCCCCGTGCGGGTTTCGCCGCTGGCTTCGTCTTTTGTCTTCACGTGCACCATCAGGATACTGTGGCTGCGACTCGACTCGTGGTTCAGCTCCGTAGCAGCTTTCTTCCGACTCGCGCTCCCTTTCTCGTACAAGTCTTCAAACTCCTGCAGCGTGGCGATGCGTTTCTTGGAGAGTCCGTGCACGGAAATGCTGCCATCGACTTGCTGCCGGATCGGAAGATCCCCTCCCTGCGCTTTCGCGACGAGCAAATCCCGGATGCGGTCGTTGTAGATCTCTAGATACGACAAAGTAACCTGGGCGTTGCGATTCGACTCCTCTGCGAGCTCAAACAACTGCTTGATACACCTCGGGATCATCCCCAAATTCTTCTTGGAACCTTCCATCGTAAACGTTTTCCCGGCGCCAGTCGCGCCATACGCAAACACGGTCGTGTTCACGCCGGCGAGCACGTCGGTGACCGCCTGCGAGATCTCGCGCTGGTATAAAATGCGCTGCGGTGTGGCTTCGTCGTAACATTTCTCAAACGCGAACTCGACCGGCGGTTCACTGCTGCTCGCCTCCAGTTGAGACGACAGCGTCACGAGACTCGGCAGGTTGTGCTTCTCTGCGCGCGCGACACGCACCGCGAGCGGCTGCTGCTTCTCGTGCGGCAACAGCGGACGCACGCGCACCACGACGCTCACCTGCATCGCCTGCGTCTTCTTCGCCGCCACCGTCTTCGTCGCCATGATCCAGCTTTCGAAATTATCGTTCAAAATACGGTGTTGGCGCGATCAGTGTGGATCCCGTAAATAAATTCAAATCTGCTTCCCACGGACAATCACGTATGACATTGCAGAGGTTTGGTCACTCGACAAACAATTCGTTTTCTAGAGGTTTCTTCTTCGTTTTTACTGGATTGGAAAGCAATGTCCACATTTTGACAGTTTAATGCACTCCTACAGGCAATCACACCGAGCAGGAATATCGCATTAAAGAGGTTCAACCTACTCGAGCAATGCTGACTCCACTTCTTCTTTTCGATGTCACACTTGAAGCGGAAGCGTGTGCGGAACGACGTTGAGCGACAAACAATGGAACCAGATCGAGGTGATGACAGCACAAGATCCAGTACGAAGAGCGAAGATTGGATTCGTAGGCGACAAATTGCTTGAGCTCGCCCAAGACGAATCTGCCGGCACATCTTCCTCCAGTGACTCGAGTCTCCCACGTGACCGCGTGGATAACTCAATGATCAGCGATGCTATGCCATCCAAGGTATCGTCGACTGCGTCAGGTATGTCATTGATTGTGCGACTGAGACTTCCAGCGAGTTTCGACCGAGCGTGCTTTGTGTCGCTCGACTTTTTCTCATCAAAAGAGCCTCTCAGTGGGAGCAGCTCTTTGTCTAGTGTCACCCGAAAAGCACAATGGAAGTGCGTGGGCACTACCGAACCGGTGGGTGTGGTTGGAGAGACCGAGTCGGCACTGAGCAGTGGCACGTCCAATTCCATCTTCCCTTTCGTTGCGGTGCTGGAAGTCCCGGTTGTCGGTCATGCCTCCAACACTCTGCTTCGCTTTTTG
>JAASGH010000537.1:0-10320 GCA_023334155.1 Globisporangium heterothallicum
TGGCGTTGTAATTGGTTTACACCGTACAACTTGCTGCATGCAACGTTTTGTCATTTGCATGGAATGGGAGAAATGCTTCGAGTGTTTCCGAGCGGTCGAATAGAGGGGTGTGGTGACCAAATGGCGCGATGCCATCCCCCCCTTTCTGCTTCGTGTCGATCCAGCTGCCTAGGAAGAACAGGAGCATCTGTTGTCTGGGGATCGTTGTCTCTCTTTCTTTCTACGAGGTCATTCCATTTCTATTCTTCTTCCTCGATCAAAAAAGGGAAGAAAATGGGATTAGTCACTAGCAGTAGTTTGCCTCGTTCTCATTGTTGATTCGACGAACCAAAGCATAGCGCTCACTGGGAAACGGAGCAATCAGCGACTGCATTCGATGGTTGCGCAGACTTTTTACTTGTCATTGGTGTGCAATGCAAAGCGCCACCGATGCACCATCCGACCTGCCTCAACAGCGCCGGGGTTTGTGGGCTTTTCCCAGTGAAGCTCGATGCGACCAAATGGAACTCGACCTGCAATGAGAACGAGATTGAGGTGTCGCGAAGCACAACCCCAACTCGGTTTCAGGACTTTGTGGTGTCGGATATAACTACTGCTGTGTTTTTGAACCCAGATTGAGAGGGGGCCAGTATTCAAAGCGCCTTATACCCTACCACCTCGCTTTCATACTGTATATGTTCATCAATATTAAAACAGAGAGAACCGAGGAAGCAAAGGAAGGGAGGGGGGAGCTCGCCTGTTGTTTTGTATGGAGCTGTAACAACCACGTACGAAAATGACCGGAGGAAACAATGCGCGTCCACAGCAGCAGCAGCAGCAGCAGTCCCGCGGTGCCGCTCGCAGCAATGGCAAGCACCACAGCGGTAGCAGCAGCGGTAGTAGTAGCAGCGCTGGCGGTAGTGGCGCATGGGGCTTCACGAAACCCGCCAGCGTCTCTGCTGCGGCGTCGTCTGCTCCAAGCAATGAGGACGTGATGATCACGTTTGGCGACTTCACGGTCGAAGAAACCGTGAAGGTGCTGCAGAAAGGTACGGAGTGTACCACGTGCGTGTACGCATGCGCTGCGCCATAGCGCGGGTTCACCTTGCAAGGCGCTTGATGATGAGGACTGATACTGTGCGCATGCTGAATCGCAGTCGCGTCGGAGCCACCAGAGGGTGAAGTCGACGCAGCAGCAATCGCGAAACCCGCACCGGCGATGACCAAGTCGTGGGCGGAAGCCTTGGGTGTCGTCACGGCTGCGAAGGAAGACCTGCCCGCTCCATCGCCACCGGCACCGGCATGGGGAGGCGCAGCGACCACGAGTGGGTCTGAGAAAGCAGCGCGCGACAGTGCGAACCCATTGCCGTTTGAGTATGCGCTCCAGGAGGCACTGAGTGAGCTGAACGTGACGTCGCCGGGGAAAGAGATGAAGAAACGGTGCGTGTTTCTTTATGGCGAGATGCGCTCGGTCGTAGTTGCGCTCTGACGGATGTGCTCTTTGTGTTTCTCAAGTGGATTGGTGAATCAGGGGAACACGTGCTTCCAGAATGTGATTCTGCAGTCGCTGCTCGCGTGCTCGCCATTCCTCAAGTACGATATATATTTGTACACTTTCGTTATCGTTGAGCGTTTACCTACTGTGTTCGCTGTGTGTTCGTTGGTTTTACGTTAAAACAATAGCATCCTCGTTGACATTTCGAGTGCTGTGGCGCCGAATGAGAGTCTGCTGTCGGTACCATCGAGTTTCAAGGCGTGGCGCCATATTGTGGCGTTCATTCGCGAGTTCGAAGAACCGGTGCTAGGCCAGCGTACGCTCCTTGCTGGCGCATGTAGGGAACGGTGCTGCAACTCATCCTGACTTGGTGCGGTGTGTGTTTCTTCCTCTGTAGTTAACGGCAAAGGCAGCGAGTTGAGTGCGGCGAGCAGCAGCAAAGTGCCGAAATCGATCAAGATCAGTGGGTATTTCATGGACGTGCTCAGCGAGTTCCAGAAGATGCGTGGCGAACAGGAAGATGCGCTCGAGTTCCTCGAGTTCTTTCTCGACTATTTGCACTCCGAGTACGAGAAAAGCGGTCTGGAGCTCCCAGTCTCGTGCGAGAAGCAGACCAAGCAACGCACGTCGGCGAGCGAGACTGCCGCGCTCGAGGACGGATTCATGGACTTCGATAGTGAATGGGCTGAAGTTGGGAGAAAGGGGAAAAGCAGCGTGTTGCGCCAAAACCCCGTCGATACGATCCGCTCGCCGATCAACTGGCTTTTCAAAGGCGCGCTTCGCTCCGAACTGAAGCAGACGGGAAAGAAGCAAAGCTCGATTACGATCGAACCCTTCCATTGCCTGCACTTGAACCTGGAGCATGAGCAAGAGCCTTCGTTTGCGCCAGGAACGAATGGCTTGGCAAAGCCTCCGGTGACCTACACGATCGAGAGCATGATCCGCAAGGCATTTGAAGTGGAAGTCATCGAAGACGCGAACCGAAACCCCACCATGAAGCGATACACGACGATGGAATCGCTTCCGGTCGTGCTGACCCTCAACATCAAGCGATTCACGTACCACCCAGAGCAGGGTCCAGTCAAGTTGCAGCAATTTGTCAAGTACCCAACGCGCTTTGAGTTCCCATCGCAGGTCATGTCGAGTACCTGCCGTGCAGAGAACGGTGTCGATGGTAGTGGTGGTGCTTCGACGACTCGGTTTGTGAACCCCCCTGTGTACGAACTGTTTGCGGTCGTGTCGCATCACGGTAAATTCGTCGTCGGTGGGCACTACACCTGTGTGTGTCGCGACAACAAGGACCAGTGGTTCCGCTTCGATGACGAGCACGTCGCGTCGATCTCCGAAGCCACGGCGCTCGCTGAAAATGCCTATTTACTATTTTACATTCGCACCAACGCCAAAATCGCTCCCGAAACGCCGAAAGTGTCGCCAAAGGCGAAGACGGGTGCATGGATGCAAGCTGCATCGGGACGGCCAATCCCAGGAATGCCTGCACCGTCGCCAGGAGCAGCAGTACCCGCAACAAGCGCCGCAAAAAAGACGCACCAGCCAACGAAAAAAGACGCACCGAAGAAGAACAAGAAGAAAAACTAAAGCTGAGTGTGTCTGTGCGCGTGCACCAACGTAGAGGTGAAAGCAGGAGCAACCGAGAGATGCATCCATGAGCAATTAGACGACGACTAGCTTCGCAGGCCACAGCATTCGATCCCCACAGGGAGTAGAAAGCAATAAACGCAAGCGAGAAACCAGCGAGCTCTCTAGAAAGAGTCGACGTTGCGTGCGAGATCTGGATCCCATTTCATTCGTGTGATCGATTTGCATCGGAGTGCCGCTTTTGTCATTTTGTCACTAGTGGCACCTCGCAATGCAAATCCACCCTTGAATTCTTCTTTTCGAATACAAAAGCGGGCTAGGGGTACGCTCTCCAAATACACAACCCCCTCCACTTCTATCCTCCTATAATGGCAGTTTCACAGTCTATATGTGCCAAATATTCCTGATCTTTCGAGTGTCTGTCGGAAGTAAACGGGATTATCCTCTTTCGTGGTGTTCTCAACCGGAAATACGGATCTGCGTACTTTGCTCACTTTCGGAAATAAGCGAGCACTGACTCTCACTACTCCAGCAACTGGATTCCAAGTATTCGGACCTGCATCTGAGTGTTAATCCGTCGATCAACCAGCAAGGCAATCAGAACACGGCAACTGATTTGCCACAAGCACCACTAGGCATTTCTCTATTTGCTCGACGACTGCCATCAATCACTCTAGTCGTACGCCGCACTACCGACGCTATCCACCGACGCACGTCATGGTTCGAGCGCACAGCGCCAGATCGTGGCTCCTCCCACTTGCGGTTGCTGCAGTGTGCTGGTTGCATCCTGTGGATTCAGCACGCGCCAGTTCGAGTGAGCTGACCGGCCAGATTGTGGGCAACTCGGTGAAGATCACGAATGGCACCCTCGCGTCCTGCGCCCCCCAGCAGTGGAGCTACAGCCAAGCCGATGCGCCTTTCGTGTCGGTGCATTTCTCCAAATTCAGCCTCGTCGATGGCGACTCCGTGACGATCGCAACGCCCGACGCGTCCACATCCAAGACCATTCAAGTACCCAAGGGCACGTCCGAGTTTTCCTCGGACCGGATCCCGGGTCCCACGGCGGTCGTGACGTTCACGCCTTCGGGGTGTTCCAAGCAAGAGAAGACGCTGCTGCCACGAGACTTTGGTCTGCAGATCACTGCGTTTGAGTACACGCTCGACCAATCCTACTCGAGCATCGGCGAAGACCGGGAGATCTGTGGAACCAGCAACCAGAACAAGGCCGCGGTCTGCTTCAAGAGTGCGGCGAACGTGTCGTCCCAAGTGTACACCAAGGCGAAAGCGATCGCACGACTCTTGATCAGTTCGGGCAGCGATGGACCGCAGGTCGCGTGCACCGGTTTCCTCCTGGGGAGCTCCGGCCACTTGATGACCAACCACCACTGCATCAAGGACGCCGACGCAGCGAACCGCACGAATTTTGAGTTTATGGTCGAATCCCCTACTTGTGACACCACTTCCTGCGGCCAATTGGGCGAGTGTGCGCAATACGGGAAAGTGGAAAGCTACGGCTCGGATTTCCTGTATGCAAGTGAGACGTACGACTTTGCGATCGTCAAGCTGAGGAAGAAACCTTGTGTAGTCAATGGCAAGTACGGCTTCCTGAGTCTGCGCAAGACAGAGCCAGTGGAGGGCGAGCCGATTTACCTGGTGCAGCACGCGAACGGCGGTGGCAAGCTGATCACGATCCAGCAGGATCTCAACAGTGCGAAGGACGATGACGATGATGACGATGATGACGATGACGATGACGAAGAAGAAGACGAGGGCACCGAGGATGACGACGACGATACCGCGAAGAAGAACAAAAGCAAGAGCAGCAGCAACAGCGGTGGTGGTGTGGAGCAAGCCGTCGTCGCTGTCGTGAACGATGAAAACCAACTTGGGACGTTCTGGACCAGTTACTATGCTGACACGGAAGGTGGGTCGTCGGGTTCGCCCGTGATCAGTTTGAACACGCACACCGTGCTCGCCCTTCACGCGAATGGCGCGTGCAAAAACTCGGGAGCGCCGTCAAATCTGATCATCAAAGACATTGAAAAGAACAACCTGGACCTCCCTGACGATGCGTTTGCATAGAGGGGGACCAGATTGTTTTTCGTAGGGTTATGTTGCTACTACTGTGTCGCGTTGAGTCAGAAAATAGGTCTGCTCGGTGTGCTGTTGGGTGTCGTTAACAAATACAACGCCATAGCTATCGAAACCATTTCGAAAAGAAGTTTTTCTTGCTCTTGCTGGCTTTGTGCATATGCTGATGCTTCGACTCATGGGTCAAATGCACCTGGTTCACGAGGTTCTCGCGCTCTCTCTCCTTCGCGCGCAGTTGAATCACCTGGCGGAACGCTTCACGGGCTCGTTTCGATCGCCACGCACACTGCAGCCGCACAATACTCTCGAGTTTCTTGGTTTCGTACTTTCTCGTCTGTTCGGCTTCGTACTGCTGCTTTCTCGTCGCGATCACGCGGGCTCGCACCTCGGGATCCTCGTAGGTGTGCTTGGGCTCTTTGCGGAGAACGCGTTTCGTCGCTTGATCTTCGTAGAGATACTCGACCAATTCGTCTTGCTCCGTGTCGTCACGCAGCGCACTATGAGCATTCCTACTGCTGGCGTCACCTGCAAGTACTCGCTTCCATCGTCGACGCAGCTCTTCTCGCTCTTCATCGTCGTCGCCCAGTTTCTCGAACGCTCTCTGTGCACTGCTGTTCCCATCGCTGTCGTGCACGTGCCCACCATCAACCTCATTTTCGTTGCCTTGCTCTTCTTCCTCTTCTTTCATTTTCCCAAATACAAATGTTCGCTTCACTTTCTTTTCGCTTCTCTTTTTCAGCAACTTGATGCGAATGCGTTTCCAGCGGTCGCTCAACTTTGCCAGTGGTACATTCTCGCTGATCGCGATGCCATCCAAGACCACTTGGACGAACCCGAAGCGGTCCTCGGGGATGGAAACAATGACGCCCGTGTTGACCAGCTTTTCTGCTTTCGAAGGGTGGATTTTCACATACAACCCATCTTTCATCGTGAGCGACGACGAGTGTCCATCTGGATGGAGCTCAGCCATGTCTTTCAGCTGCGATAGTTTGCGCGGCAGGAACCGTTTCATCGCGCCGTCGGTGGAAAACCCTGCGCATTCTTCGTCGAGACGACACAGTTCCATCATCTCCGGGATCGCCACTTTGCCCGCATCCAGGCGCTTGTAGTTGCCTGTGGGGAAGTCTTTCTTCGGGTAGAACTGGAACGAGATGGCGCATTTCTGCGCGATACTGGGAGCCACCACGACTTCTCGTCCCGCGACACACCATTCCGGTAAACTGATCGCGCGGTGGAACAAGTAGTGGAAGTAGTTGCGCTGAATCACGACCGCGGCTTGTTTCCGCTGCTTCTTCAGCGCTTCGTACTTTCGATGGGCTCGCGAACCGCGCCACGTGGTTTGCATGAGCACACTGGCGTCGTACCGTCGCTGGGTGTCCAGCAAGAAACGCCATCGCAGCTCGTCTTTCTGCATCAGGAACGCTTCCGCACGCTGCAAACCAACCGCTTCGGCGTCACAGAGCTCCGTCGGGAGTAGCAGGAAGCCCGGAAGCACCCAGTGCTTTTGCGCGTTGAGAAACACAGGGGTGCCGTCCATGATCGCCTGCGTCCTCGTTGTCAGATGCGACTCGGATAACCTTGCGATGAATGCATTCCGCAGGATGACTTCGCCGCGCAATTGCGCATTGCACGCCTGCAAACGCTCCCAGCGGTCATGCATCTCGCGCTGCTCATGCTTGAGCTGGTCGATTTTGCGCATTAACTCGTAGTTGGTCTTGAAAAGCAGCGTCGTGGTCGAGGAACTCGCTCCAGTCGATCCAACCGACTCGCCTTGCAGAAAGCAGATGAACCATTGCGCAGGGTTCTCCGGTGCTGCGGCGACCTGGAGCTGCACGAGTGCTTGGATGACCCCTTCCATGACTTTGACGTGGTACGAGTCCAGATCGCGCTGTGGGACGAGATACTCCTGCAGCCATCGCTGCTGGAGCTCTGGGAGAGTGGCGGTGTCGTCAGCTTGGGGTGTTTGCGCCTCTCCTCCTTCTCGCACCTCATGGGATCCCTTTCCGATGCTGTTTTCTGCAGTCGGGAACGCGATATCGAGCGTGTCGATGCTCCAGTTCCTCTGGCGGGATGGACTTTCAGTGACGAGAAAGACATGGTCTTCTGGAATCAGCCGCAGTTCGTCTTCAGGAAGCTGCAACTCTTGCTCCAACGCGATGATGCTGCGAATGAGCTGCTTGCTGCCCATTTCGTCCGACTGCGTGCATACCAAAGAGGAACTTGTTGAGCACATCGCACACTCAACTTGCCTGCTTTTTGCACGCAGCACTTCCTCACCTTTGTATCTTTGAGCGCATTCTCGATGATCCGACGCTTTTTGTGCATTTCGAGAACCAGTAGAGACGTCGCATCGTGCTCCGTGTGATACGTCAACTTGCACTACGACCACACAGACATACACATCTCTGTCAATCGACCATCCCCGTCGCGTATCCAGAGACAGAAAGCAGCATGGGTCTATTCTACCGCATGTCGTAAGTAATCGGCAAGCCATGGGAAGGGTGCCAGTGGTCGTGTCATCAGCAACTCGTTGACGCCATCGGAGAGGTGCTGCAGCAATGCGAGCAACTGCGGATCTTCGAGATGTGCCGCATTCGGACGCTTGGCAGCGTGCACTCGCGGCAGCAGCTCGCTCACCCACCGCTTTTTCCTCCGCAGCACTTGCTGTTTGATCCTGCGCTCCATGCTGATGGGGATCACTTTTGCAGCGCAACAGTGGGCGGTTGATTTATTGACCTCTTTGACCATCTCACGACCTTTCGGGTTCCTTGAAAACGGTCTCGCCTTTGTCGCTGAGATGAACGAAATATAAAGCCGATTCCTGCACTTTGAAATGGAAAATTTGGGGACGACGACCACACTCTTAACTTCATATTGTATTTCCGCCTTAGCTACACATGCACACAGGGGCTCCGTCCGTTGTATACTTCCGCTCGCCATCACAAGGCTTCGATGTTTAGCTCATCTCGGCGCAGCGGCTCAGTAGAACTCGGACAAGTCTTTGCCCTGCTTCTTGAGGTCGTCCGCGACCGCCTTGGCGTTCAACCCGCTGTTGGAGCCAACGGAGGTGCACCCACCGCAGCGGTGCACGGCGACCACGGCGAAATCCGCGACACTGATCACGGGAGCGCCTGAGGATCCGCCCACGGTGTCAGCCGCGTAGCCGACCTGGTCGGCGGCGTTGCCATCGCACGCAGTCTTGGTAAGCCCGGTCTGTGCAGTGATCGCCTTGTTGTCGTTCGTCATCGAGATGCGCTTGGCGTACGCGTTTGGGTGGTGGGCAATGAAAATCTCTTCCGCGTTGGTCGCACCCGCCGCGCGGAGCTTGAGGTACCCATACTTGGCCACCACGTCGTTCTCCGACTGGTCCAGCTTCACGATCGCGTAATCCAATTCGACGTTCACCGCATAAAGCTCGCTGTTGCGCAGGAAATCGGCTCCCTGGGACCCCAGCTGGATCTTCGAGTTGTCGCTGCAGGATCCGCTTTCGGCGCCAAACTCGATGATCGCTTCCTTCGCAGCAGCGGCGGTGCTGATGCAGTGCGCCGCCGTCAAAAAGTACCCACTGGCGCCGAGAATCGAGCCCGAGCATGGGATCGAGCCGTTGATCAGCACACGCGCCACGGACTGCGCCTTCAAGTACGTCTGCACGTCTTTTGCGGCGGCGGTGATGAAGCATTTCGCAGGTTGCGAGTCATCGGAGCCACAGTTCTCCTCTTGCTGAGACGATCGCATGAACTTGTAGCCGTCGACGCTGACCGCGAAGCCGCGCGTTGCACGCTGTGCCGCGGTGACCTCGGTCGATGGCACGAGCTCGACGATCACGTAGTTGCCCGCCACGGGACGCGACCAAAAGCCTCCGGGCGAGGAGTGCGAGATCGTGTAGTTTTCATTCTGCGCGCCGCGCAGCACCAGCGTGTCGCCATCGATGAGGTCGAGCGTGTCGAAATGCACCGCGAGGCTCTTAGCGCTTTCGCTGTGCGCCAATTTGAACTGCGTCGGCGTGTTGTCGGCCGCCGCCGTCACCGCGATGGGTTTCTGCAGCGCGATCATGCCGTCGGACGCCAAGTCGATCTGGATCGGGGCTTTCGCTGACGTCGCTTCGGCGCCGGTGGTTCCCGGGAGGATCACGCTCTCGGCACCTTCCTGACCCTGCGCGGTAAAGCTCGTCAGCAAGCACGCGGCGGTTGCGACGCAGAGCGCCATTGAGTGCTTCAGGAGACGCATGCTAGAGTATCAGTTGAGAATGTCGGAATGCAGCGATAAACGAACGGATCGAGTACTGTAGGAGGCTGTGTGTGTGTGACGCTGGCCGACCGACTGAGGAGCCACAGACACGAGGAGCAGTTCTGGAATGGATTTTTACAGCGCATTCACGAGCGAGAGCTCTTCGGAGACACTGACCGCCCCATCGCAAAGTGCCATCCTCGCACCGACACCATCTGGCTTTGTTTGTGTGATCGATCACCTCTCTCTTTCTGGTCCTGCCTTTCGGGATGCCACTGGGAACTAATTTGTTGATCGCATTGTCCCGATGTGCATTTTACTGACAATCACAGAATGTGCTCTGAGCTGGTTTTATATTTTTATAGAGAGAGTCAAGTCGGGAGAGTTGCATCCAGGCGCTAAAGACAGGATCGAGACACAAAGCAACGCAGATGTGGCTCTTCCCACCACACCCCGTAGTAGTGACTAGCATGAAAATCAGATTAAGATGAGAAGTAACGGTTCCTCGAAATACGGACACTCCACTTTTCTCCTTTTTTTTCGATTATTGCTCACTCTCGCTGCAGCTTCTGAATGCTGAATCGTTCAGACGCTCCGAATACCTGGAACCTGGATCGCGTGCTTGCTGTCGGAACGGATCCGTTGCAAGAGCTGGCTGGATACGATTCCTTTTTTTTGATCGAGGAAGAAGAATAGAAATGGAATGACCTCGTAGAGAGAGAGTGACAACGATCCCCAGACAACAGATGCTCCTGTTCTTCCTAGGCAGCTGGATCGACACGAAGCAGAAAGGGGGGATGGCATCGCGCCATTTGGTCACCACACCCCTCTATTCGACCGCTCGGAAACACTCGAAGCATTTCTCCCATTCCATGCAAATGACAAAACGTTGCATGCAGCAAGTTGTACGGTGTAAACCAATTACAACGCCA
>JAASGH010000538.1:0-10306 GCA_023334155.1 Globisporangium heterothallicum
GTCGCCCAGAAGGCGAAAATGTACGATCTGCAGCAAGAAATCAAAAACTATGAGCGGAAAGTGGAGATCGCTGAACGCGCCGCGAAAGCGAGTCGGAGCAAATCCATGAAGCCCGGCTAAACGGAGTACGCTGAGTGCAAGGAAGCAATTGATTCTGTATTGTTCACAGGTACGCTGCAATTACACTTGCTTTTACAACATGCATCGAGATCAAACTCACTCGGTACTACTTACACCTGTGGGCAGCAAAGCAGTCGGGCTCCTAAGCCTGTTGGACTGGGGTCTCCACTTCAACGTATTGTGGAGACACTCCTGGCTTCTTGCCGTTCTTGTGGAAGAGGTACTCGATGTCTTCGAGCAAGATTCCCTTCGTTTCAGGACATAAGAAGTACACAAACACACCCGAGATCACACAGGTGCCGGCGAACAGGAAGAACACACCGTTGATGTTCAAGTCTGGGAAGAGCTTCACGACGTACGTCATGACGACACCCATCAACCAGTTGGCCATGGTCGAGAGCGACACAGCCTTGGCGCGAACCTTCATTGGGAAGATCTCGGCAGGGTAGATCCAGCACACTGGTCCCCACGAGATGGCAAAGTTGAACACGAAGAACGCCGTGCCGATAACGATCACGTATCCAGCACCCTTGGAGCATCCCGAGTCGTCGACGTCACCATCACAACCAGCAGTGAACACAATGGCAGACAGCAAGTGGCCGAGAACCATACCAACGGCACCGAGAAGCAAAAGCTGGCGACGGCCAGTGGTGTCGACCCATCGCATGGCGGGGATCGTACTGAGGAAGTTCACACCGGACAAGAGAAGCACCGAGGTCGCACCCGCGTTCGTCACATCCTTGAAGATCAGACCACCGTACGAGAAGATAGGGTTGATACCAGTGGCTTGTTGCAGCACTTGGAGCAGCATGGCGATGATCACACGCTTCAAGATCGAAGGCTCGAGGAGGTCCTTAAGACTGGCCTCGTCACCTTCTTCAGCGAGTTGGGCAGCAATCAATTCGAACTCCACGTGCACGTTCTCGGTCTGACGAAGCTTCTTCAGACTGGCCAACGCAGCGTCCTTCCCCTTGTGCTGCAACAACCAACGTGGACTTTCTGGGACGAAGAAGATACCGCAAATCACGATGGCAGGTGGGATCATGGCCACAGCGTTGGTGATACGCCAGCCTTCGTCCACATGTTCCACACCAATGTTGACACAGTTGGCAAGGAAGAGACCGGTCACGACCGTCATCTGCATGAAACCAGCGAAGAACCCACGGAACTCCTTTGGCGCCATTTCAGCGCCGAAAAGAGGCAGCGAGAACGACGAGTTACCCACACCGACACCTTGGATGATACGCGCAATGTACATCAAACCGTGCTTCTGAGCCGGGTTGAACGACACCCAGCACGTACCAATAAGGAAGATCACACCAGCAGTGAAAATCGTGTATCGACGTCCGAGCTTGTCAGCGACGATGCCACCGAGCAGAGCGCCGAAGATGCAACCGATGTTGTACGCCATGTTGTACCAGAGCGTGAAGTCCGTCCATTGGCTAGGCAAGTTTGCGGCAGTGCTGGTGCAGTCTTCGTGCGTGAATCCGTGCCATCCGATACAGTAGTCTTCGAGGAACGAGTTCATGATCAGCACACTACTGGTCACACCTTGGTCGTAGCCGAAGAAGAGACCGCCGAGCGAGGCGAAGATGCACACGATGACGGCGTACGTCTTGGTGCCTTCCGTTGGGGCGTCATGGTCCAAATTGTTGTTCACGTTCACAACCACACCTCCAGCCATCTTTTTCACTGTAGAACTTGAGGAAACTTGAGCACTGGAATGGAAATTCAGGAATGAGCTTTCTGGTGAGCGGGGAGAGGAATCCACCGACCCAAAGTTCAGCCCACGAGAGCAGACTGCAGCAGCAGCGGTGCCAGCCACTCTCCTGGAGGCCGCGACATACCGATATACACTTTTACCAAAGGAAGGTCTGGTGTGTATGTGTGTCCATTCGCCAACTTGAACTTGGGTGCGGGGCAACTTGAACTTGTCATCTTTCGCACCGTTAATTTGCAAGTCGCATGATCTTTACCACGTTCGAGCGTTCGAGCGTGCTCCCTCGCACTTGATTTATTTTTCTTTCAAGCTCATCAACTGCGCTGGTGACGAGGAGCACGAAACGTCACGACAGCACAGGTGTAGCTTCATAAGACAACGACAAGATAGCGTTTCTGCGGCTATTACTGCACAGTCTGCATTGTGTGCATACACGGGGCAACTTGCCATACTGACACGCTGGAGATCAGCAGTTCCGCCGACGTTGACGTCCACCTTCACTCTGGCCAGCCATGCTGCCGTCGAAAAGCAGTAAGCAGTTTGTCGCGATTACCCGCCAAGGAGGTTGAAATTCAGAAATAAATCAAGGAGCTTCAACTCGCTTTTCGATGCGTAGACCCGCAAGGTTCTTTTTCCACTCCGGTGTGTTGTGTTGTGTTGTTTGTTTTTTCGCAAGGCTCCGATGCGCGTTGAGCCAGTACTTGAAGATCTTCAGCTTCCAAGTGCATTTGGAGGTGCTTCGCAAGGGGAAAAAACGTGCACTTTCTCAGCAGCACTGGGTCATGTTCAATACCATCTCCCTTTTGCGCGCTAGATCCACAAATAAAATCGCGATAAGCGAAATGAACCGCAATGGCGAGCAACCGCATCATCGCACCTGGACAAAATATAGTATTCTAGAGGAGACTCAAACGAAAGGCGCACAAATGAGTCGGATCCTGGCCTTTCTCGGCGCCAAACACTCATCCGTTCAACTCCAATCGACCAACCCATGGCTCCAGATGGTTTCGACCTCGTGCTGCTCACGAAATTGGACCCAGTCAAGATAACAACAGAGAGAGAGAGAGAGAGCGTTTCCTCCGGAACGAATCGAACAATGCAATCGGTCATTTCGCCATTCTGCTGTCCCATTCGACCAGAGAAATGCATTCCTACCCTCCAGCATGCATTGTCGGAAGCTGCCATACGCTTATAACAGCGAACGGTGACGATATTTTCTGCGAGTTTTCATGATCGAGAATGCAGACAAGGGAACGAGGAACGAAAAGACGGAGGCAGCCTGGCGTGCTGAGAGGTCCGGAGAACGGGAAAATGATGACGCCAAAGCGAGGTGATCATTTCTTTCTTGGTTAATGGGTGAGATGTGTTGATTACGCTCTGCGTGGCGCAGGCTCGATTTTGCTAGGGAGAGGACTGGGTGTTTAAGGGTTATACGGACACTTTCGCTGATGGAGCGGGGCAAATCGACCGACTGAGAGCACACTGCAACCAGTTGCCAGCACCTGATATCCTTGTTGCAGTTCGCATTCACTGTGAAGCAGAGCAACCATCAAGTTTAGCCCAGCGATTGGTACCGGTACAAACCATATGATATCGGTCCCGGCTCAACCATCACTGACTGCGATCGAGGGGGGAACAGCGAGTTGAGCCATCCACTGATCCGAGCGCCGGACACAGCGCAACACAACCGACAAGCAAGGTCGTTAAGGCTGTGGATCTACAGTGCGATGCTGCATTTTAGTGCGAACCTGCATCTGGGTCATTTCCACTCGCGCGTGGAGAGGGTTCGCATTTTCGCCCAGACCTCTTCCAGATGGCGTGTTTACGCTCGGAATGAGCAAATCCGTTGGAGGTGTGATTCTCCATGTCTCGCCTACAGTAGCACAAGAAGATAAAACTGCGGCCGTCTGTCTGGCTGTTTTCGAGCTCTCAAAGCGTCATCAAATCTGCAGGTGTGATTACCCCAGTAAACCATTGTCAGCCATCTCACTGTGTTGCACTCCCGAAACGGACATTTGCCAGACTGTATGAACATACAAACCATCCTCTGAGAACTTCGCAAGGTCGACAATACATGCGTCATCACATTGAATGCATTATCCAGTTTAAAAGCTGCGCAAAATGCGGGGATCATCGAGGAGTCGTCGATTCTGTCAAATTCAGACCATTCAACACGCAATACCTCCGTTAAATGATCGAGACAACATGGAGCACGGGTTTCCAGCTCAGCAACAAAACAAGCTCCTCGTTCTGTGCGTGGCGCCGCCGCCGCCTCGAATGATTATGTGCTGAAACGGAAGCACTGCACATGCGGTATGCAGAGTGCGGAACCTTGGGCATCGGCATCATCATGTGACAGAAGCGTCCGGAATGCGGTATGCAAAGTGTGGATCTTTGGACATCAGCATCATCATGCACCATGCATGATCGCACAACAAGATGCACACACGCACGCGTGACAGCAAGGATCGGCGTTTTCATCAGGTACTGCTGCATTTCCAGCCATGTGGCTTGGACACCACGAAAAATCCTCGATTCTGCGGACTACTATAAAAATACAAATTACAAGTCCGCCACTATTTCCCGCCCAAAACAAATATCCAGCTGCCCAAAACAGAGACGAACACAACAAAGTACATCAAAGAACCGAATTGGACAAAGTCAGTGCAAAAAGCGACCAAAATCGGAATCTGCCACTGTGAACGATAAAAACAAGAAGACAACCCAAAAAGCCAAATGACAAATGTTTCCCATTTGCTGATCACGCTCTCAGAGTCCTGAAGAATACGAATGACCTACTTCCGCTGCAGCATGTCGACTCGCGTGATCGGTGGACGAGGGTGCTTGTCCTCCTTGTAGGGCTTCTTGCGCGCGTCTGGAGTTGCGTCGCTGTCGTCGGCTTTGAGCATCATCGCGGCTGCCATTTTGAGCGTCTTCGTGGCTTGTTGGTACTTGACGCACACGGAATCGCGCTTTTGCGTCAGCACTTGGACAGCTTCAGCGAACCGAGCGCCACGCGCACTCAAGCGCGCCAATTGAGCTGTCAACGCGTTTGCGAGCGAGCGATATCCATCGCTGCGATACTGGAGGTTCTCGTACTGCTCGCTCAAGCGCACAAGCGTGTCGCACTCTGCGAGCCGTTGCTCAATGTCGGGCTGGTCCAAGGATTCGTACGTACTCACGATGTGTCGTTGGGCGACGATTTGCTGGTTCTTGTCGCCAAGCTCAATCGCGAGCGCACGCTGGCGCAAGAAAATGTGCAGCGGGTTGTTCTCCTTCAAATCCAGTAGCTCCTTGAACTCGCCCTTCTGGTCGGT
This sequence comes from Globisporangium heterothallicum, assembly GCA_023334155.1. Taxonomy (NCBI): domain Eukaryota; phylum Oomycota; class Peronosporomycetes; order Pythiales; family Pythiaceae; genus Globisporangium; species Globisporangium heterothallicum. The sequence continues at coordinate 5,158 of JAASGH010000538.1, forward strand.
GATCCGCAGCTCGTTCATCGCAATGCCGAGCCCGGAATACGCCATCATTTGGTCTACTTTGCTTTGCAGCACACAAGCGATCTCGAGCGCCTCGCGCCAGAGCGGGATCGCTTCCTGGTACCTCTGCGTGGAGTTGTACACTAGCGCCAAGTTGCGCATCGCACGGAGTTGCGCGTGGATGTCTTCATGCTTCAGTGCGATCTCCAGGTCGCATTGGTGCGATTCCTCGGCCAACTCGAATTTGCCCTCCACCAGCTGCGTGCACCCCATATAGCTGAGCAAGAAGCCCTGGATCTTCACGAGCTCTCCCGGGTCGACTGACCCAATTGCGTCTGCGTCGTTGCTGGCGGTGGGTGTGCCAGCGATACCTCCAGATGCCGAGTTCTCTGGGTAGAGTATTTCTTGCAGCCGCTGAAGCGCGATCGAGAATTCTGCCTCGGCCGTATGGAACTCGCCGGCATAATACTCTGTCTCGCCGCGACAACCGTGGGCGAGGACTTTGAGAACATGGTCTTGCTCAGGGAGCACTGCTGCCAGGTTTTCACTCTGCACGAAGCAATCTTTCGCAGTCGTCATTGCCGCGCCTGCAAGGGACTTCCTCGAAGCATGACCGTGCATGTTTCCTTGCTCGACCATGGTGACTTCTCCGGGTGCTGCAGCTGAGAAATGTCGCGTGCTGTCAGTCCGACTGCTTTGCGGCAACTCAATGTCGATCTCCAACTCGGAGAGCACCAAACCAATATGATACTTCACAATCCCTTGCTGCTGGAAATCTTGAATGGCGTGGGTCGCTCGGAACGCAGTCAGAAGGTGGTGCAGCGCCGTCGAGAAATCCCGCCTCGCAAAATGATAGAGCGCGAGGTTGTTTTGCGTGCGAGAAAGGAGTACGTGGTCCTGAATGTGATCCGCAAGTTGCGCTGCCTGTTTGGCAAATTCCATCGCCTGCTCGTCGTCGCCCTTGCTTTTCCAACAACTCGACAGCACTACGCAACCAACACACGCACGCACACGCACAGTTCAACATGGGTCCATGCAATTGAGAAACAGGTAGAAACATGGCAGCACGTACGACTCAAGGCGGCGATTTTTGCTCGTATCGTGTCGACTCCAGCATCTTCTTGGCCATCGTCTAGCGGCTTCACTTCGACCACCGACGAGGCAGCATGGATGGCATCTTCAATATTGCCGTTGGCGTGGAGAAAGAGCGCATAATTGGCAGCCAGTATCTTCTCAAGGTGGTCGCGCGCCACTGGGTCGTTGCGATCGTGATCGCTGGTCTCAGCAGCGTGGTTTAGCTGCTCTGCGCGACCTCGATTGAGCTTCTTGGCATCCAAAAGATACCCCATGGCTCGTGCATGGTCACCAGCACCGAAACACATGGTGGAGAGATTGTTGAGGACATTTTCTTTGAGCAAGCGGTCATTTGCGCTGAGGGGACGAGAACAACTCGTCTTGACGGACAGTTCGCAGGGCGGAGCTTCTGCTGGAACCGTCGTGGAGGCATTGCGCGTCAGGACAGGTTTCGCTGGAGAGTCTTCGTGTTTCGTCTCTTGCGCGTCCAGCCAATCCAGCACTTTGCGGTAATGCACTGCTGCGCGTTTGTAGTCTTGGTGCTGACCGCAGAGGTCTGCCATCTGGTAGTGCAAGCGCAGGATCTGCTGTTGCGATTGGTGCTGTGCACTTCGGACTCCATCGGTGTTACTACCACTGCTGCCAGAGGGAGCGGACGAAGGAAACTCGGTGGCGGCAGCCTCGAGTGCCTGCAACTCAGCATCGAGCTCGTCAAGTTGCTCACGGAACTGCTGTCGACGCTGTGAGATGCGACTTTTCTCCATCGGATTGAATCGACCGAAACTAGAAGAACCAGAAACGCCGATTTCTGTGTCGTCCGTTTTGGAAGCGGTGGCATTTATTTTGATCAAGGGGAATCGTCCAACGAAGCGGTCGCAGTTGCAAAGGGAAAGCGTACAGATGGAGCGAGCGGTTTTGTGCGTTCAAACGAGATGCAGCTGCGCGGATGGAAGGCAAGAAGACTCGTGTATTTTGTTTCCCAGCGATTTACACAATGCACACAAGCGGCCGCAAATGCGAGACGCATACAAAAAAATACACAATAGGCTGGAAACCCAATAGCTACAAGAACTTACGACTTGTCAGGATGGACACGGCCATTTTGATACTGCTTTTGTTTCTCGAGCGGGTACGAATATGGAAGACCTCCAGGGTGCGCTCGGCTGCAATCGTCGTCTTCTCCATCTTGTGTGTCTGGCGTTGCCTCCGGTGATAGTGTGGCGTCTGCCCCCGCAGCACCTTCCGGCGCAGGTTCAGGTGCGTTCGTGTCGGCCATCGAAACTCCATGTTCGCAATTTTCATCTTCATCAAGCGCAGACCCAGAGGAGTTTGCGTCTGGATCATCGGCTTCTCCACCAACCTCAGCCTCTGGCATCTGGTTTGCATTGCTGTCGTGACTGTAGCCTTGAGCGCCAGGCGCCCTCGTGTTTGCGATCGGGATTCCTTGCTCGCAATTGGAATCGTCATCCACCTCGCCATCGTCATTCCCGCCTTCTGCTCCAACCTCACCCTGATACGCAGGCATTGTCGTTGCTGGAGTCGGAGATCCATCTCCATTCTCAGCTTCCGCATCCCCAGGGATCTCCAGCTCATCGCCCTCGGTGGAACCAGCCACGTCTAGTTCTTCCTCACACTCCTCGTCAATGTCGCTGCCTGTCGAGGAGGAAGGAGACTCGGGCATATCAAGCTGTTCATCTGAAGCAGGTGGCTCCGAGGACGATGGTGATGGACTTGGAGTCGGAGAGGGAGTCGGGCTCGCTTGAAGAGAACTGGGCAATGGAACTGACATCGAGGTCACTTGAAGAGAACTTGGCGTCGGAGATGGCGTCGGGCTCACTTGAGGAGAACTTGGCGATGGAGATTCCGGGGATTTCTCATCCTTGTTCTCGTCGCCACCAGCTCCATCTTTCGATCCGATTGTCGCTTCCCAGCACGACGAATACTCGTCGTCTGCGGAGTTGAACGCCCAGATCCATTTGAACGTGTACTCGCCCGGAGCGATGTCGTTCTCCAGGTCAAAGCACATCGTACAGAGTGCACCTTCCTTATTTTGACAGAAGTTTGGGCAGTTCTGAAAGCCTTTGTAGTCGACTTGGCCGTTGACATGCTTCCCATTGCCCTGCTCGTAGTCCTTGATAAAACCTTTGGGGTCGTCCGAGGTTGGGTTGACCGCAGTGCGAGTGATGCGCACGCCGGAATCTGGGATGTTTGCGTTCGTGCAGTCCCCATCCGCCACGTGATTCTTTGGCGGGTATGCAAGACACACCCGCTGACCCGGGGTGTAGGATGCGACGGGTGCTTTCCTGTCGCCTTGGTTTTCCGCGTCGCCTCGCTCGCATTGGCATTTCGCGCTCGTGTGGATGTTGAATCCAGTGTCAGCGCCGAATTTCGACTCCATTTGGCGTCTACCACAGCGAGCCCTGCCGTGGCAAAGCAACGGGTCCCACACGCGAGCGGCATCGGAGCCAGGTGTGAATTGGTAGTCGGTGCATTCCAGCCACGAGTGCGCAGAGGTGAACGGACTTGTTGAGAGAAGCCCAACGGCGACGCTGAACGCCAAAGCGCTGGTATATGGAGCCAAGAACTTCATTCTCGATCAAGAAGGAGCTTTCTGGGTCTTCTGGAGCTGGGAAATTGAAGAATGATGCAGAAGCTAGCTCGAGTGCAGAACGGCTCATCTGGATGAAGCGCGCTTTTCCGCAAGGGACGCAACGGTATTCAGACGCGCTGTCTTCTGGAACGAACGATGGAACCGCTGGAAGCGTACTGGCGCTTTCCGTTTCTTTTTTCTTTTTCTTTCGAGTCGGCGACGTCAGTCGGAAGAGAGCCGAGATTTGCCTACAGGACTCGTTGAGAGTGTTGCATGCGCGTCAGTTTTCAATGGCTCCGTGGATGCCAAGAGGAGCGAGTTTTCTGGTTCATACGGTTCGAACGGCTCGTTTCAATCCATCGAAGGACTGTTGATGCGTTTCGTCATGGAAAGGGGGGGGAAATGCCAAGAAACAGTTTCGTTGTTTCCAACGGATATAAAAAAGAAACCGCGAACGAAGTTGTTGCGGTGTCGACCAATGGAATGGTCTCGTTTCGCAGATTCGGTTGATTGGTTCGGGAGCTCCTGGTTCGCGTTCAAGGGACCTTTTCGTCGAGTCAGGTCACGCACGACTTTCGCCTGCCGTCTGCACTCCGCATCGTGAAATGAGGAACGTCGTCGTTCAAGTCCCGTGGGGTGGCTGCTATCGCGATCGCTCCAAGCGCCTTCCTTCCTTGAATCCGCTTTGGAGTTGCTCTGTCCGTGCTTCTCTCGTTCGACGACAGCCGTTCGTCGCTCCGGCATTTCCAGCTTCAACCGCGTGAAGAAAACGTATCCACAATGCATACACTTCAATGAGATCCTGCTGCTGCGCGCGTTTTGCAAAATATCCAGGGACATGCTGTTCGTTTTATGGTCGATAGACCACCTCCAATAATGACGATACTCTAGCTATGCAGCTTTCTGCATCCGAAATGGAAAACCAAATGTGGTCTCATAGCATCTATAAAGAGGCTCATATTCAACATAACAAGACAATCATATGATGTGCGAGAAAATCCATTCGAGTTTGGAACTCCAAATCTGACGCTGGGATGGGATCACTTTGTGCGCCTTTCTTCGCCATGCGCTGTAGACGCCGATGCTCGTCTCATGACAGTCACTTGTCCCCTTGAAGTGTATGTAGGACACTACTGCAGGAGATGGGTCCGTGGACAGGTCGTGCGTTTGGTGAAGGTCAGAATCCAGTTCCTGTCCTTTCTGGAATGCACATACTTAGCAACCAAAGCGCGTTCAAGTGCTCGGAGGCAACAAACGGACGCGCACACTCTCCTCGATACATGAACCAGAGAGCGCATGACTATCACCCCCTGAGAGTTGCGTGACTCACACACTCCCCATTTCTACATTCACGAGCGCGCCAACACGGCATCCAAAACACCAACAATGAACGATACCAACAACAACCTCGCGAGTCGCGTTGAGCAGCAACGTGGCGTGTGGTCCACGGAAGAGCACGACAAGTTCCTCGTCGCACTGAGGATGCAC
>JAASGH010000539.1:0-10299 GCA_023334155.1 Globisporangium heterothallicum
CGGATTTCGGCTGCCTTGTCTAAGAACCTACCTCGGTTCCTCTGCATTTCATTCATGACTCTTCTGCTTCACGATCTTCATTTTGTGTGTGTGTGAATGCTTTCCTTGCTAACTTATTAATATCATTGTAGCATATGAAAAACAAATAAATAAAGCACACTATGCTCTTACATGTTTATCGGATTACCTCCTGGTCGTCTGCATTTTGATGCGCTAGCTTCAACCGAGCGCTGAGCAGCACGAACGTGTAGTCTGCCACTTTCTGAGACATTGTGAGCGCATACATTGGGTTGTCGCTCTCGATGCTGAATAGATTGGGAGACATCACGATCGCTGTCGAAGACAAGAGATGTCATTCGTCACCCACAACAGTTGCCCAGGTTGCATCGCAGAGACTTCAACGTCCTTACCCATATTCTTAGCTGACATTTTGTTTTTCTCTTTGTTTTGGACAACCTCGACCATCAAATCGAGAAGCCAAAGAACGACGCTCTTGTAGAGGACAGGAAAGTCGTCGAGCTTCTTCATAATCTCCACTGGGTCCTACGAATCAATAAAGAAACGAGCGTCAGCACAACAAAGCTGCACGCGGAAACGATGAAACTGCTGTACCTGCAACTTGCACACGAGGTATATATGCTTTTCAGGGACCGCATTGAACAAACTCTGCGGGATTTCTCGGAACCAAACCTGGAATGGAATGCGTTTCAGTGCCAGTGCTACGGAGTTGAGAAACCAAGAGCATTGCATACCTTAATGAGGTTGGCGAGAATGTGGACGTCTGGGCAACCGCTGAATGTTCCGCTGTTTATGGCTTCCTTCACAGCTCCACACGCGTCTTTGTCTGGGGCCAGTCGGAAAATCCCCTCCGAAGTAGTCCCTTTGTTGGCCAGCAGATTTTCTTTCATCATCTGAAGAACGGCAGGGATTTTTGCGTCATATCCGTCGACCTTTCGCTTTGGAGCGGCTTCCAGCGGCAGTCCGAACTGGTGGTTTAGCGCTCGCCATGCGGCTGGAAGCCCTTCATACCTGGCATGCTTGGCGTTATAGGTGACATGAAGCTCCTGTCGCGTCTTGTACGGACAACTGATCTTATCCACAGACGAAACTTCGTTGTCATCCATCCCAATGAGCCTGCATGCCTTGACTTCGCTCGATGCTCGATGCGCTTCATCGATTGAATCACTGTTGCAGTCCTCGAAATTATTCTCACTGTCGCTCTCTTTATCTGGACACGCTCGCTCGGTATCACCATCCGCTATATCTTGTTCGCTAGATTCTAGAAACCAGTGCATTTTACAATCAGAATGGTGAAAAAGAGAAAACATAGCTTTAGCAACGCAAAAATGCAAGACCCGCACCATTTGACTCTACTGCTTCTGGTGCTTGGCGAGCGGATCGTGACTCGCCAGTTTGGCGCTCCAGCGACATTGCGATCTCTGTTTGTGCTAACGCTGCAAGCTCGACTTCAGTGAACTGGGCGAGAAGGTGACGACCCGAATTTCTCTTCACATATGACGCGTTGACGATTCCGGCCAGTGAATCCGAATCGTCGCTATTGAGACGTTGCATTTTAGGATACACCGCATCGGACGCGCCTTTGGCGCATTCAGCTGCGATCTCTGTATCATCGAACGAAATCGTTGCACCAGCAGGGGTCTGTGGGAGTAGAAGACGGGGTGACCAAACATTTCGCATCTCACTCCAGCGACGGAAACCGAGTGCACTTACATCTCGACCATACGTTCTGCGTATGCAATCAAGTCTCATATCCGGCGGCATCGAAAAGTACTACGCACGCAAAAAACATAATAATAGTAAACGAAGCGCATCGTTCGAGTACAGCAACAATTCATCCTTCGACGTACATCTCGCGTGCTCGGCTTCACAAAGAAGAATCTCTTGATCAGACGCTTGATCGCTACACAGTTTAACAGCACAAAACACAGCCGAGTGCGGTGCATGAATGATCCCAGTCTGAACGAAATGCACCTCGACGTCCGTTACCTTTGACGTTGGAGAGAATCTGGTTGACAAAATGCGAGCATTCGACTGCTTGGAGCGCATTGCGGAAGCTAAACCCATAGATCTGTCCCTCGAGACTCGTAAACTTGCGAAACCTACGGTCGACGTGCTCCCACTTGCATCCTTTCTGCAGACTATCGTTCACAATCACTTCGCCCGTGTCTAAAATCCACGCAACGATCCGGAAATTCTTCAGCATGCCTTTGCTTTTCGTCGTTGCCGTCTTCTTGGTCGTAGACGCTGTGTCGCTGTCCATTTCGAGAAACAAATGGATTTGCGCCCATGCACCATTCGCAATCGGTTTCCATTTCATCGCCGCTTCAATGTTCGAGCAGCTGAGTGCGCGCTGGGGGATGCCGTAGTTGGCGCTTGCATAGCTACTGACACTAATCGTACTGGCACTGCTCATGGCGGCGCTCGTTCTGTTGGTCTTGCTCACCGGTGCGGAATGACGCTGAGTTCCTGGACGGACATCTTCCTGGAGCGTGATGCCAGGACGAATCGGACTGCTGCTGCTGCTGCTGTAGACAACAGCGATTGTCGTATACACCACCACTTCACTACGCACATAGTACAAGTTAGTGTGCCATGCTACACATATTCAGCACTCCGATGCTCGCGTGCACTACCTCATCGTATCCTCCTCGCCTGTCGCTGCTGAGCACACTTCTTGAATATGCCAATCGCTCGGGCGTCGTTCGCAAACGTTGCGGGATTGCAGCATGCGCCGAAACCGACCCAATGCAACCACAACAGACATCGTTTGGCGTTCCCCGAAACAAACGCGCACCGCTTCTGTCAAAACACGGTGCAGCAAGCTGAGAGTGCTGCGTTGCATCCCATCCGGACAACCGAGCTCTACCCTGCTATGATCCTCTGCACATGGATAGCATCGTGTTTTGGGTCATGCACACACGACTAATAGTTTAATACTAAAAAGTGGGTGTAACCGAGGAGCTGTTTAGCGACACTCTCGGTCCTTTATCAGTACGCTTGCTGACGATCTCACAGCAAACCTCGAGCTCACGCATGCATGCACTGCGATAGCGAATGCGCATCCCGCATTCTCGTCAAGTTGGAGTGAAACGTCCAGACGGCTTGGCTACACTTGCATGCCTTTCTAGCATGAACATCTGAACGTCTATTGTGTGGGTATGTGCAAGAATGGCGATGTGGCTTTCGTCTCGTAAAGCGCCAAAGTAGGAGATGCACGCGTACGAACCACCAACGTGTGGTTCTTCATCTTGGCATTTTCTATTTCGATTGGTAAAAAGAATACCCGCTGACTATGGGTGACTCCGCTTTATTGTTGTGTTTCTTTTTCATTCGGTATGGAGCGCATCATCGTCTCCTTCTTCTTCGCGTGCGGTGATTTCACTCAACATGAGCTGGTACTTGGTCACGACGCGCTGCAAGGTACGATTGGTCGCCATCGTTGGAAGGATGCGCGTTTTCAGCACTTCGCGTTTCCTCTGATCCTAAAGAAGGCAAACACACATTGCGCGATTGAAGCAGTGACCGCATCAGTATCAGCAGCCTGCTCGAAACTCGCGGACCAAGCACGCGTAAAGCTCGCAACAACGCACCAACACCATGGGGTTCCACTGATCCGACGCTACTGCTCCAGCCACGCTGGTCGAGGTCGACGATGGTCTACAGAGCAGGAACCAGCAAGACGATGTCAGTGGTGAAAACCAACTTTGCAAGCACACGAAGCGTGAATGCAGTGCGTACGCATGGAAAGGTCCCATCATATCGGCACAAAGATCGTCCAGGCGACCAACGTCTTCATCTTGCGCCAAGAACCGCACGTACGCTTGAATCCTGCACCATCCAACAACGTTGTTCGATGAAATGAGGAACCGTCATCTAGAGCAAGGAGCTGTTCCGAAACTAAGCTTACCAGTAGAGATACTCAGTCGGGCTTTTCAACGACATCGCCGCGACGACCTGGTGCTCCAAGTGGGATCGCGTGACGTTCCGCTGCGTGAGCGCGTCGGTCATGCCATCGAGCAACGCCGACGCAATGCCTCGCTGGGTACGACTATACCCGGAAGCATTCTGAAGTCGACGAAGCGGTCCAACCTACAGGGATGCGCGATGGCAGGCATACTGAGTGAGCAGAAAGCGCTGCTGGCTCGCAAAACCACAGCGGAATCGAGTTGTTGCACGCACCGGGATATCCTTGATCGCGACCGCATCGGTCGGTAACGATGAGTTAAAATCGGAGAACACGAAACTATCGTCAGCAACACGCATCCTGAGCAAACACCGGCGGAAAAAAGACAGTGCGTCAGCCCCAAGCATCAAGTAGTGTGCATTCAGCTGTTGTACGCACCAGCACCCCATGGACAAGTCGAATGTGTATGAAAGCAAGCTAGACGCGCCTTTGCTGTCTGGATTGGATTTTGCAAACGTCAGAATGGGTTGACCCTTCACCGTCACGTGGCATCTCAGGAGTGTCAAGCGACGAGAGTCGCTGTGATCGACACGTGTAATCGGCTCGATTGTTTCGGACAAGACCAGTCTCCGCGATGACACGTCCCACACTTTCATCACACCGCTGGCGAGAATCACCAGCAGGTACGGAGATTGCTTAGGACTGCACTCAATCAGCGAGAACGGACTTCCAAGCGCTGTTGGGGGAAATGACATGGGAATGTTAACATCTCGAGCCAAATGGGCAGCAGATCAATGCCAGTCTAGCACGTACATATGCATGGGAAAAGTCTTCGTCCACTGACACTGACGATGTACAGGTCTCCATTGTCCATACCGATCCCACAAAACATGGCATTTCCGACGACGCTAGCAATCCGACCTGGAATGCGGTCGATCCACTTGATGTTCCCAGCTGCAGCGCACTGGATGCTGGAATACACTGGACCTAGCTCTGTTTTACAGACGCGCATTCAGTGCTCCACTTTCGCTCGAGAATGCACTGCTGGCATGCAAGTAGAAGGGCAAATCGAGGCTTACCTATAACGTCTTCCGCTTGAGGGGTCTTCATGTTGTGCACAGCCACTTCGATGACGACACTCGAAGGGGTGTCAGTTGTTGCACCAATCGGAGTTTTGCTCCCGCTGATATCGATTTCAACAGTGAACTGCAAGCGGAGAGGAAACTCGGGCATTAACTGAACGCCACTCGAAGTGACGGCGTCGCTATATGTGGCACGAGAGCAGCACAATGAAGGTTGGTCAGCCAATCGCACACGCATTTGCAAGCAAGGAGATATGGAATGGGTACCTGCTGTTCAGTAATTTTGGTTGCCGTGGAGCGACCTCTCTGGACTTGGACGCGGCAGTTGTCTGCGCGGATGGTATGGCGGGAGTCGGCCGCTCACCATCGCGCTTCCTCTTCAACGATGGTTCGGAGGTTTTTTTCGACTCGATTTTGCCAGACGCTGCGGCAACTGGGACTGGTGGAGCAGCCACGACTTTTTCTGGGATTGACGCAGCGTCTCGCTCCGACGTGGCACGCACTTCTTCTTCCCGCACAGGACCGCTGTTGACCAGGGCTCCCGTCATACGAGCATCTAGCAAATGGGCATCAGAGACTGTCGGTGAAACCGTTGGTCCTAGGATATTTCGAATATTGTTTTCCTTGGACGCTGCGTTGGTCGCTCGCGAGAGTACGGGCGTCGACACTGCCGCGCTGGTCGACGACAAGAGCACGGGTGCAATTCGCTTCTTGTCACTTTTCTTTTGGACAGGGTGTAGAATGTTGACGGCTTGGCGTGGCGGCATGGAGCTTGCAGCTTTTCGCTTCGGCACCAAAGTATTCACTCCGTTGGCAGCACGTGGGACAGGAGCAGCCGATTTCTCTTCCAGCTGCGACAGAAAACAATAAACACATGACCGCATTTAGTGCAAGTACACACACACCACTGCAAACCGAGGATGCCAGCACCTGGAGTTGAATCGGGTTCTCCACCAAAGTGGATGCGAGTGTGATACCTGCCCGCGAACCATACTATATAGCCACCAGTCATAAGTCATCCTGCAAATCGACAAGTCGCGCCAGCAACCAAATCACGCGGATCTCTTCCTTACCTTTGCTTGCAAGAGTTTGCTTTGTCGGATATCGGAAATCGGACTTCCGATCTCATCAGCGCCAAATTGGAAGCAGCAAATGGTTCCGTCCAGGGACGATGCCAATAAGATCGACTTCTCAGTGCTCCATGAGAGATCCGTGACCGACGCGTCAAAGCAATCCTTCACGACAGCGAGCGGTCGAGCCAAGTGAGCCAACCAAATGCTCACAGTCGCGTCATCCCCACCAACAGCACAGCATGCAAACTCTTTGTCCGGGGCTGCTTCGGTAACTGCAAAAGTCCACGCAGTCAGCATGAGGTTGTACACAGCCATCTCTCCTCACTCCATGACACATACCGAGAAGCTTTGGGTTGAATCGCGCCGATGTCACGACACCCTGATGGCCAACGAATTTAACATCATTGGACCACGTCGCGCGATCCAGCACGGCCGCGATGTTCTTCTTGGATTTAAACGCATGGGTCGCACAGAGTGCAGAGCCATCCGGAGACCACGAAAGCCGCCGGAAGTGGGACGTCGATGCGCACGACTCGAACGGCTCGGAGATCACCTCTGCTTCCTGCATTCGTTTGAAGCGTTAGGAAATTCAGCCACATTCAGTGACCAAGCATACACAAAACGTCCATCCGTACCTGCCAGTCGTCCACTTTCCACAAGCGCACCGTTTTATCTTCGCCAGCACTGGACAAGTACTTCCCCACCGGGTCCCACGCAACACCTTTCACCCATCCAGTGTGTCCTGAAAGCGTCCGAAGTGGCTGGCTCATCACCGCGTTGATGCCCGCAATGGGGATGTCCCACACGAGAATCGTGTTGTCGATGCTGCACGTCGCGAGCATGCGGTCATCCGGCGACCAGGCAACATCTTGCACGTCTGTTAACATCATGCATGCATGGAGGGAAATGACCAACGCGTCAACATTGAAATATGTATGCAGAACGGACACAAGGGAAACGTGAGACCGACCCATTGTGTGGCGCTTCAAAGTCGAGCAGCGCACCCAGTTCTGTTTGTTTGGCTTTGCGTTCGACCCGAAAGGTACAGGCGCGGGAGCACCCGCTTGCAGTTCGTACAGCAGCACAAGCTGATCATCCGAACCCGACGCAAGATACCTGCGCATACACGCACGAGAATAAAGAGCGAGTGAGCTCTCCGCAGCACGTAGGTACGCCTCGTAAGACTGACCGTCCGTGGCCCGCCCAGCGCACACAATTCACGGCTTGCTGGTGGAAGGCGAGTGTCGCGAGCAGCTCAAACGTCGCGATCCCATCCTCCGCATCCTGCGGCGGCTCCAACGACCAGATCTTCACGGAGTTATCTGCGTGTACATATCCGATCAGCACGGCGAACCACCATGCATTAACCTCCGAGCGCAAGACAAACCTCCTCCGGCGGTGGCGAAAAGCTGGTAACTTGGATGAGCGTCGATGCCGTAGATCGCGCACGCTACAACAACAACAAGCGCACCATTCGAGCGATGGCGCCGTGGAGAGCACAGTTAGTTCCACGGGATGCGCCGCAGGTTCGAGGGAAACGTGCAGGAAGACGCACTGTTGTCGGACGCGCTCTCGTGCTTCACGTCCTCCGGTTTCTCCAGCAGCATCGTGGTGTCTTTGATTTGACTCGACTGTTGTCGCGCCAAAAGCAAAAACAAACGCAAAAGAGCCCAAAATAGTAGTTCATACAGGTCGATGCAAACTGAGAGACTGCCGAGTGTTGCAGGGAATTCATTTCTAAAGGATATGGAGAATGCCGTATGCTAATTTTAGATACGGGATGGCATTGGATCCGATCGAGAGAACCGATTATTGCGACGACGTGCACATTGCACCACGCCACTGCAATGAAAGCGCGCGTCTACTCTCGCATGTGCTTCGTGCTGCTGCTCGCGCTCTCCTCGCACTTGAGCTCGGTCGCACAGGCGCAAGCTGCTGGTGCAAGCCGCAGCGAGCAAGGAGCGCTGAGAGTTCTCTTTTGGGCGACGCAGGGACGATCCTGGAAACAACAATGGGACGTTCAGAATGAGCTCAGTGATCCGTGTCTCGATCATGTAAGTCATTGGCACGGTCTATTTAGAGCTGTGAGAAGATGGATCCGCGATTTATGTGTTGTTGGCTCGCACAGTGGTATGGCATCGTTTGCGACCGCGCCGGCCACATCAAGTCCATGTAAGAGATGCAGCTATTTGCGCGTCCCTTGCACTGCTGGATCGGGCACTTACGCTGCTGGACATGTAGACGCTTAGCAAACAACAACTTGGTGGGCTCTGTGCCACCTGAGTTTCCACGTCCCGGTCTCCGATTCCTGCAGGAGTTGTAAGCCTTTATCCACGAGGACCGTCGGCGCCAATCGATCACCTTGCTAATGGTGTCTTCTACCCACAGAGACCTAAGCTCCAACTTCCTCACGGGTCCGCTCCCAGACACGCTCTCGCTGCTGCGAGGTCTGCTGGTACTGCGCCTTGACCGAAACTTCTTCATCGGGAAAGTCCCAGCGAGTTTGAGCCAACTCACACTCGTCGAATTCCTGTACGACACCCATGCGGCTCCCCATTTTCGTTCCGTTGAAGCTATGTCTGACATTGTCTCTACCGATATCAACACGCTATAACAGGGAACTCCAGGGCAACCAATTCGACGTCATCGACGGCGAAATCCTCCCCAAGGAAGTGAAAGCGCTCGGTCGCAATGGCCGCTGCCACCTCATCGACAGGTAGCCAACGTCATTGCTCAAGTGTAGCCATCTCGGATGATCAGGGTAGAGAGGTAGTCACTAAAGTCTGTCCAGCGTCACTGAAATGAACACCACTTTGACTGGAAATGTGTGTTGGCTGGACGAGAGCGAAGAGCTCCAATTGGAGAATGCTCAGTCGAGGAATCGAGAAGAGGCATGAGTGAGCTCTACAAGGAAGCCGCGCAGCTGCTGGAGAAGCTCGAGAAGCGCCAGGGCGGGCTCAAGACGCTCGCGTATGCCGAGAACGTGCAGCACAAGCGCAGCTCGTTTGCGCTGGTGTGCGAGACGCTGCGCTACAAGCCGCTGCTGCGTCAATTGCTGACCGCGGTGCCGCAATTCAAGTTCCAGAAGAAACTGCAGGGCTCGACGGCGCTCTTGTATGTGTCGCTTTACGACTTGCTGTTTGGGCGAGAGAAGATTCAAGGCGGCGGGCACTTGAAGAAAGAGTTGATGAAGTTCCAGAACGCGTTCAAAGAAGCGCTGGTGCGCATGAAGATCAAGGCGAAGGTGTCTAGCAACGAAGGGCTGCTCCCCGAGGAGAACCGCAAGCGGGACTTGGCGTTGCCGCGCTATGTGCGCATCAATACGCTGACGATTTCGCCCGAAGAAACGCAGCAGTTCGTGGACGAATACAAGGCTGAGAAAGATGCGGATGTGAGAGACTTGCTCGTGCTGCCGCATGGCACGGAGCTGCACGAGAACGAGTTGGCGACGGCGGGGAAGCTCGTGTTACAGGACAAGGCGAGTTGCTTTCCCGCGTATATTTTGCATGGAGAGCACACGGATGCTGCCGGATTGGAAGGCGATGTCATCGATGCCTGCGCGGCTCCAGGTAACAAGACCTGTCACGTCGCGATGCTGCTGCACCAGCAACCAGAGCGGTACAAAAACTGCAAGGTGTTTGCCTTCGACCGATCCCCGAAGCGGTTGGAGCTGCTGAAGCGTCGAATGAAAATTGTCGGTGCGGACGGCATTGTCGAGCCATGTCTGCAGAGTTTCCTGGAAATCGATGTGCACGCCGAGAGATACGCGAACGTGCGTAGTATTCTGCTGGATCCGTCGTGCTCTGGTTCGGGGATGACCAACCGTTTGGACCACTTGCTGGACATCGCAAGTGGCCACGACGAAGCGCTTGAGAATGACGTGGAAGACGTCGAGGACGAAATGACCGCCCGCGTGCAATCGCTCGCCGATTTCCAACTGGAAGCGCTTCTCAAGGCGTTTTCGTTCCCACAGGTGCAGCGAATCACATACTCGACGTGCTCTATTTTCCAGAAGGAGAACGAAGAAGTCGTGATCGCGGCGCTCAATTCCGAAGCGAACCGAAACGACCCACGACCATTTGTTGTACGTCCCTGTCTGCAAACGTGGCCACGACGAGGCATGGAGATCGACGGTCTCTCCGCAGACCAAGCGAAGGCGCTCGTGCGCGCCGATGGTCTGGAAGACTCCACCAACGGCTTCTTTGTCGCGTATTTCGAG
>JAASGH010000540.1:0-10298 GCA_023334155.1 Globisporangium heterothallicum
CAGCAATTCCTCTCGATTTTCCTCATCATTTGCTACGCGGTCCTCATCTTCAAGCTGTACGTGCGGCTGCTCGACTGACTGTCTGTCTCTACCATGGGTCGTGTCGCTTTGTGCTCTGTCTGTTGTTTTAATGATGGTGGTGTGCTTTGTTGCTTGTTTCGGAACGGTAGGTGGCGCGTGTCGATTCTCCATCCATTCAAGATTTTGTACGTCCCTCTCTCTCCAATGTGCTTCGGCGATGCTCTCGCGAGGGAGAAAGCAAGCATGCACTAATGCACCTGCTCCGGTGTTTTTGGTCATGTATCTTGTAGAACGGTGTTCCTGCATGAACTTGGTCATGCGACGGCAGCGTGGCTCACGTGTGGCAAGGTGCTTGATCCGTCCCGTATACACTTTGTGGGTCTAGTGCGTCCTGCTCGACTCGCTAATGACAAGGTTCTATCTGTATAGGTCAAAGGGATGGAAGTGCACCCAGACGAAGGCGGCGTGACCAAGACCGTGGGCGGTCTCGCGTGGATTATCCTTCCAGCAGTGAGTCGATGCAGCGCTGCATTCTTTCTCTTGCTGGTGCCCACGGCTCCCTTTTCTCACGTGCTGGGCTTGCACTTGTTTAGGGATACATTGGCTCTGCTGTGTGGGGAATGGGTCTCGTCATTGCAAGTGCCGACCAGCTGGCATCTGAAATCGCAGCGGGAGTGCTCATCTTTTTCCTCTTGGTGTTCATCTTTTACGCGCACAACAACTACCTGCGAGGACTCAATGTCGCATTCATCGTGCTCCTTGGCGGGTGTTTGGCGCTAAACCACTACACAACGGCCGATCCCTTGCAGTATATCACGCTCTTTGTCGGCGTCATGAGCTGTCTCTTCTCGATCTACGACATCTGGGACGACCTCATCTCGCGCCGAGTGAACGAAAGGTGGGCTGCGAGTAGCCATCGTTGCGAATGAATGCGATGAGGACCAAGCGACTGACCAAATGTTGTGGCTCTCTTTCTCGTTGCAGTGACGCCTCGGTGTTTGCCAAGATGACCCATACTTCCAGTCGATGCTGGGGAGTCATCTGGGGACTCGTCGCGGTCGCGTCGCTCGCGGCGGCCATTTACTTCAACCTGCTCGTCGGAGAAGACGAGGGCGAGCCCTTGACGTCGTTCGGCGACGCGTCGACCGAGACCAAAGTTGTGCTCGGCGTTGCCGTCGGGGTTGTCGGACTCAGCGTCGTGCACACTGCACTCACGCGGAGATGTAAGTTACTTGCTGCAGAGATGGCGTGGATTCGTGCTCACGTTGCGCCATGTGCTTTGTCTTCGGCAGGTATGATCCGAAAGAGAGAAGGGTTTGCTGGATATTTCAGCTCGGCTTGATCCGCTAGCATACCGTTTCATGAACACTACATAAAGCACACGCGTTTCGTCCCTTTTGACTTATTTTCATTTTTGTTTGTTTGTTTGTTTTTCACATTTTGTTTCCCTACTGCGTATGGTCTTCTGTCAGGTAACTTTTCTTGCCGCATAGAATAGTCTCAGTAACCGAGCAGCTCCTCCGTTGTCTTCAAACGTCATGGATGGTTTTCTCTAAACCTCGTCATATTCGTGTTGGAAGCGCGCTCTTTCAAATGCATATAAACACTGGTCTCCCGAAGCGCCGACACGACATATCGCAGCACAACACGCACGCATCACATTGAGCTCCACGAACATCTACGGCAAGATACCGTTCGTCATGCGCTGGAAATTGTCGTACTGCCGGGTGCTATAGTTGCTATTACTCTTTCGAACCAGGTACAACACGTGCGCAACTGTTTCCTGCTTCGATAGCGTCAGCTTGAAGCGTGATCGAAGTCGCAACAGGATATACGACACATCCTTGCCCGCGAAACATGGGTACGGGGATTGGCGAGACATGATATCCACAAGGTCGCAAATCTCGTCGCAGTGCTGCTGGCACGCCAGGAAACCCATCGTGCACAACTTGACATACTCTTTAAACCCCTCCGAGTCGGTTCCCCCCATCGTCTCGACCATCTCGTATGTCAACTTGAACGGCGCGGTCTCGATACTGAAACTCCCGCCTGGAGCGATTCCCAGCAAAAAGCCGTAGTCGATGTGGATAATGTGGCCTTCGTTGTCCAGCATGATGTTGCCATTGTGGCGATCTTTGATCTGGAGAAAGTAGGAGACGATCGAGTAGCCAGCCATGGATTGAATGTATTTCCGACGAGCTTCAACGAATCGAGCCGAGTCGACAGGTCCATACGATTTCTCAAAATGGTGCAGTAAGCTCACGTAGCCTTCGCGCTTCTTTAAGCCATCCAGCGAGATGGCGTTTGCTAACGTCTCGATCAAACCAGTCGACGAACTCGTTGCGATGATACGGTAAGATCGCAGCCAAATCGGGAGTTTCGCAGCTTTGAAAATCTCGATGAACTTTTGGATAAGTTGCAAAGTGAACACTTCTTGTCGGAGATCATCGTTACTCTTTCCAATCATGGAAACGATGTCCCAACCGGGAAGATGACCGTACGGAGATGCTTCGAGGAGACGTTTACGCTTCGAACTCCATGATTCACCGAAAGCTGCTTCTAGATCCTTGCGACGATCGTTCTCTCTCTCAATGGCCTCTTCAGATAGGTTGACGGATGACATGTCTATGTCCAATTGGGATACTGCTCTGTCATCCGCAGGAGACGAATCGATCTCTTCTTCTAAAGGAATCAACAGCGATTGAGATGTAGTTGGCGTTGCGAGGTTACTTGAGACATCAATCGGGGTTTCAGGGACGCGAGGATTGATGCTCATGACTCGAGGCGCTGGAATGTTTGCTGCAGGCTGGCTGTGCGGTTCTTCGTCATGCTTGGACTCGTCAGCATCTGCAAACCCTTCGGGGGCTTGATGGTGAATAAGTCTCCCGACCTCGTCGTCTTCGATGTATTCGACGCCGGTTGAGTTAATTGCCTCATTTCCGAGATAGCTCTTCCTGTGCGGCGAGCTCGGGGACAAAACTTGTTGTTCAGCCGGGAAAAAGTTCCCTCGAATAACTTCAAATATCAACAAAATGGGCACGCGGGCTTTCGTTGAAAAGGCTGTGCCTTCTTTCGTCGGAATGCGCACAATCCGCTCAAATGGATCTGTAGCCTTCACCAACGGAACGTACGCCATAGGAGGCAACCGAATCTTCTCCAAGTACGACGGGAGCCGTTTTTTTCTCTCTTGGATGGATGGCACAAAACGTAGAACTTCAGCAATATCCGTGATTTGCTGCACAAAATCGCATTCATCTGCAAAATACTGAGACAAAACAGACTTTTCAGACTGACTCATTCGCCTCGTTGGACCGTTGAAAAGGCTCGTGGGTTGGTTCTCGACCATATCTTCTTCTTCGATGATTGAGATCGCCAAGTCATTCTCGTCAGAAATCTCAGTTCCGGCTAGCAACCCTGGGTGCTTGGGCGTTAGCAAGTGCTGCTGGAAGCGAGAAAAATCGCGAAAACGATTGTCGCTTTCGCTAGAAGAGGCGTCCGGCGATGCAACAGCATTCTTCGGATTCGAAGGCGACATTGGCGAGTAATAGTCGGCGTTTCCGTGAGACGTGCCTGCGTTCCCATGAGCTTGCGTTCGGTAGACCACAATCTCGGCGGTCATCTGCTCTATTAGTTGGAGTTGCTCCTCTGTTGGCATCGGCAGTCGACTCCGTCTGGATCGCTCGGAAGGGTTTCTGCTCAGTAAGGTGGCTCGATCCGTCCCGACAACCTCTTGCTCGACTTCAACCATGAGACGAACAACACGCGCGTACTTGTCCTGCATTTCCTTGGGAGCATTCACGTCGAACGCATCCTCCAAAGCTCCTTGCAGCTGCCATCGAAGCAGCAACGCCAAGTGGATTGAGCGCGAACATATGGAGAAGATGAGCTCATCTAGCCAAAATATCTTCTCAAAGTCAAACATCGGAACGGTCAAATACGCGTGCACGATCTGCGGCCAATAGAACTCCACTTGGTTGATCCTTGTGTACGAAAAGTGGAGCAGTTTCTCCACGATCGGCTTGAACAGGAGCGGATCGCTATCCAAATGGCGATGCAGCAGAATGACTGCTCGGTACACACTGAACGTCCGCGAACGGAACTCGCGATGCAGAGCTAAGATCTTCAAATCCAGCGGGATCTCTGGTTGGTCGAGCGTATGATCAAGGTATCTTCGATCAGCTAGTAAAATCTCCTCGCACTCCTCGGCTGTAATGAGTCCCACCTTGAGCATATTGATCGCAATGTTTGCTGCTTCGGTGTGCGACGGACGCTGAGGCATGATCAACTCGATGGGGGTCTCTGGGTTCAATGGTTTCGGGTAGAGGCAGATTCCAGCTTTCAACCTCTCAAGCATTGCTTTCAAATAATTTAAAAACATTTGCGCTTCATAGCAATCGTCACAGACACGCTTGGAATAATAAAACGATCGATGGGGCAGTGGCACTTTGTGGGTCGTGAATTTCTCGCAAAACAGCGTGTCGCAGCTGTGGCATTTGTATAAGATCGCAGTAGCAGGCGCTTGCGAGGTCGCTTCTAGCGCTTTGCAGTGCGGACATTTGCATTTCGCTTCCGCGTCGGTCATCGACACGGAAACGCCACTTGGAGACAGCGATTCGGCAGTATACGCATGCGTGAAGATCGCTGGAAGCCGCGGCATGTTGGTCTCGACGGTCATCTGGATCGCGCGCATCCATTTCTCTTTGTCCATCGCGGTGTCTGCGTACGCGTAAAACACTTTATTCTGCGCCGTCGCGAACAGGAATCCGTTCTGGTAGATGTGCATATTGCCCTTGCCGTCCCATTCCTGCACACCCAACACATCGACTTCCCCCTTCAACCGCAGCATGTGGTACGCATCCTCTTGGGTGCTGCAGATGCACAACACGACAATAGAAACACCCACGTCAGCACAATGCCGCACACACATAGGCATTTCACCTTCCCACCAACAACAACGTCAACAGCCAACCGACCTGTAGTAGTAAAAGCACGTGCCAACGAGGAAGCAATAGCGCCGCAGCATCGGCGGAGGAGACGACGGACTCGTCCGTAACGTCAAGTAGCCTTCACATGACGCGCGTGGGGCTTTCATCATCCACGACGAGTACGAGTAGTCTCTGCGTTGGGAAGACGTCCAACTGTACTGTCGTCGTCGGCCTATGGTTTCCGTCGGGTTCGGTCGTCTTGAACTTTTTCTCTCTCACGACGCAACAAACCAGATCGCGTCGCGCGGATTGAGGTAAAAGGAGAATCCAACAAAAAGCAAACACAAATGCACGACAGCTAGATCGCTCACTGCGTTCGCTTTCTCTTCCTGTTGCGTCGCCCACGTCCCTCCTTCACTCCAGTTATCTCTTGGGAGTGATTGAGCGTGAATGTATCCACACACACACACACACGAGCGCTTTCCTCCCGGCGTCGTCTCTCTCTCTCGAGAATGTAATCTTCCGCTATAGAGAGACGTCAGTAGTAAACAAGCAAACAAACAAGCAAAGAAAGAGGGAAGGAAGGAAGGAAGGAAGGAAGGGGGGATTGAGGAAAAGGGAACGCTCGACCGCATCTGCTCGGTTGATGTGGGCCAGCCCCACATCCTGTCCCAGAGATCCATGTAAGCCGACTCCAACTTTGCAAACACAATGCGCTTATTTACGAAAGTAGACGAGAGGTCTGGCACGGTACAGTGTACCGCGACTTTAATGGTGTGAAAGGTTGTGTTGAGTGTGGGTTGGTTGGCAGGGATCGACGGACTGTCGGTTGCAAACCGAAAAGCTACGCACATTGCTGGGCATCCATCGCGAGCGCCGCATACACGCAGACCATGGCCAAGGGAAAGAAAGCGTCCGTGCCGCTGAAGGCGAGCGTGCCTGCCAACAGCAACAAGAAGGCGGTTGTGGCGGCAGCAGCACCTGGCAAGACGCCAGCGACGCAGCAGCTGAAGAAAAGTGCAGCGCCTGTGAAGAATGGCAGCAAGAAAGCGCCTGTAGAGGCAAAGAAGCAGCAGCAGAAAAAGCAGGTGCAGAAGGAGGAGCAGCCAAGCGAAACGGAGAGCAGCGGCGAGGAGGAGGGCGAAGACGAAGACGAAGAAGATGACGACGGTGACGATGAAGATGACAGCGAGGACGATGAGTTTGAAGACCAGGGTTCCTCGTCGGAAGACGAAAGCGAAGGCGAAGAAGGCGACGACGACGAGGACCAGTTGACGGAAGCCGAGCGCAAGACCCGTAAATTCACCATCGACCGCGAAAAGCAAATGCAGCAAATGCGCGACGATGGGTCGCTGAAGATCGCGTCGCAGTTGCACATCGATGACTTGTCCTCCGACGATGAAGAGAACATCAACACGATCGGTAACGTGCCGCTTCGTTGGTACGAAGAGTACGACCACATTGGCTACGATGTGGAGGGTAAGAAGATCATGAAGTCCAACGCCGGTGGCGATGGCATCGACAACGCGATTGCGGCGAAGGATGACCCAAACTACGAGTACGTTTCCGCTTGTTCTTTATGTATATGTGTAGTACCCGGATAGCTAACCCTTTCGTCCTGTTGTGGATCCACGAATGCAGGCGTACGGTCTACGATGCGTACAATGACCGCAAGATCGTGGTCTCGGACCGTGACATGGAGATTATCCGCCGTATCCAAGCTGGCGCGTTTGCGCACCCGGAGTTCGAAGCCTACCCGGAATACGTCGACTACTACACGTCGGAGAAGATGATTCACTCCATGGGGAACGACCAAGAGCCAAAGAGTCGCTTCGTGCCATCGAAGTGGGAGCGCATGAAGGTGATGAAGATCATCAAGGGGATCAAGGAGGGTCGCATCAAGTTGGACAAGGAAGAGGAGCAGAAGCAGGAAGTGTACCAGATGTGGTTTGACGACGACCAGGCGCAAACGCGCAAGGGACCTGCCCACGTGCAAGCGCCAAAGATGCCACTGCCTGGCCACATTGAATCGTACAACCCGCCAGACGAGTATTTATTCTCGAAAGAAGAACGTCGTGCCTGGGAGGAAGCTGATCCAGAAGACCGCGAGACCAACTTCATGCCGCGCAAGTTCAAGTCGCTGCGCGATGTGTGTGCGTACCATGGCTTTGTGCGCGAACGCTTTGAGCGTTGCCTGGATCTCTACTTGGCGCCTCGTGTGAACAAGCGCAAGTTGAACATTGACCCCGAGTCGTTGGTTCCCGAGTTGCCGAAGCCACGCGACCTGCGTCCGTTCCCAAACACATTGGCGCTGCTTTTCAACGGCCACACTGGTCGCATCCGCTCGATCACCATGGATCCGTTCGGTCAGTACATTGCCTCGGGCTCGGATGACTTCACCGTGCGCATCTGGGAAGTCGAAACGGGTCGTTGCCTGCAGACGTACAACGTCGGCGCCGTGGTGCACAAGGTCGTGTGGAACCCGAACCGAGACCACCAGCTTCTCGCTGTGGCGGCGGCCAAGAAGGTGTTCTTGATCGCGACCGGTACGGGCAGTGCCGACCAAACCGAGTTGACGAACGCGCTTGTCGGGGACGCCGATGACAGCATCTCGGCCGAGGTGAAGGATGAGGGCGAGGAAGTGGTCATCGACGAAGCCGAAGCCGCGATTGAACCGGAAGCGCTGAAGAAGAAGTTGCCCGTCTCGTGGCGCTTCTACAGTGGCACGAAGGACAAGCACAAGAACAACACATCGGCGCGTCCATGGTTAGAGCGACGTGTGGGCACGGGGATCCGTGTGGTGTTGCACCACACCAGCGACGTCAAGGACATTGCGTGGCACTACAAGGGGGACTACCTGTCGACGGTCACCCCCGCGGCTGGTTCGTCGGCCGTGCTGATCCACCAGATCTCGAAGCGCAAGACGCAGAACCCGTTCAGCAAGAGCGTGGGTCAAGTGCAGGCCGTGCTGTTCCACCCGTCGAAGCCGTTCTTCTTCCACGCCACGCAGCGCCACGTGCGCATCTACAACCTGGTCAAGCAGGCTATGGTCAAGAAGCTCTCGTCGGGCGTGAAATGGATCTCGAGCATGGACGTGCACCCGAACGGCGATCACTTGATCGTCGGTTCCTACGATCGGTACGTGCTTGTAGCGTCCTCGGTGGCGTTCTACTGGGCTGTGGGTATCTAACTTGTTTGTTTGTTCTCCTGTGTTCTTACAGCCGTCTCTGTTGGTTCGATCTCGACCTGTCGTCGACGCCATACAAGACGCTCAAGTACCACGAGAAGGCCGTGCGATCTGTCGCGTACCATCCAAAGTACCCACTCATGGCGTCGGCTTCCGACGACGGCACCATTCATATCTTCCACGCCATGGTCTACTCGTACGTGACAGCTGTCTACGCCCCCCTCTATCGAGGAACAACTGCCTCACGCTTTGCTTTATTTTTTTCGACTCGAATAGGGATTTGATGAAGAACCCACTGATCGTGCCTCTCAAGATCTTGCGTGGACACGAAGTCTCCGGTGGTCTTGGTGTCATGTCCGTCGCCTTCCATCCCGTCTTGGTACGTTATTTGTTGTATATCTTTCATGGAGGGAGAGTTGGGCTGACGCTTGATGTGTGTGCTTGCGTGCAGCCATGGATCGCCACGGGCGGAGCGGACGGATCGATTCGTCTCTTCCAGAATATCCACTAGACCGTAAAATGAAGACAAGATTGTGTGCTGTCGCGCTGCTGGGAGGACTGTGACAGGAGCAAGAAATTATAGATGAATCGCTACGAGAAGCAAGGAAAAACAAAACACAAGACGACGAAAAAGGCGCGTGAGGGACACAGCACAGGCTCCCCCCATATGACATTGCTTCCCTCGACCAAACGATAATAGATCCGTACCCCTCTGTTTGTTTTTTCCCTCCTCCTTTCTTTGTGTTTCGTGGATCTGCGTCATGGATTTGCACGGAGCGCGATAGTGCGAACGAACAGGGTGTTCGCATGGCAAACTGCAGGTCGCTTGCACACGCAAACGATCCCGATGAAAGCGCACCAATGCATGAACCAACGCGCTCGATTCGGATAAAAAGAGATTGCATTAATTTACTTCATTTTTTGTGTTTTGGTTCTTCCTTGGCTGCTTTTCTTCGTTCCCTTTTCTGTTTTTGTATTCCGTACGCAAGAAACCATCGAAAAAGAATAGCTCAAAAAGGCAAAAAGAAGCAAAAGCAGCAACAAAGAGTTGTGTTTTGTTGCTGTCGAATGAATTGGGGTCGTTCCTCGTCCACACATGTGCAAGCCACCACGCAAGTCGAAAAGAGCCGGGACACTCCGCACGCATCCAGCCAAGCACGCACGAGCGGACGCACGCAGCGATTCCGCCACTGGTGCTTCGCGGATCTTGTCTTCGCTGCTCGCACTTGTGAGGGTGTTGGCCGACACCACCAAGTCCTACCTATATGTTGTGTCTCCACAGGACACGCGCTTTAGTTCTTCTTGCCGATACCTGGGATCCGGAAGAACGACGACTTCTTTGGCGCTTCAGGCTGCATTGGAGGAGGGTAGTGACCATATTGCACCGGGTACTGCTGCTGGTTGCCATACTGCTGTTGTGGCGCTCCGTATTGCTGTTGTGGTGCTCCATATTGCTGTTGTGACGCACCATACTGTTGCTGTGGCGCACCGTATTGCTGTGGGTACTGTGGTTGCTGCTGGTGCGCGCCGTATTGACGCGGGTAGCTTGCGTTGTTGTTGCTGTTCTGGCCGAACCCGCTGCCGAACCCTGTCTTCATGACGGGTGGCGCTGGGTAACTACTCGGTGCTTGCGACGGGAACGCGCCGCCGTATTGCTGCTGTTGCTGTGGGTATGGAGGCGGGTACGTGTTGCTGTTCACGGCCACATTGTTTTCTTGGTTGGAGTTGCGGCGCGCACCGGGAGCGCGCATGTCGTACAGCGAGCCGCTGGTCGGGTCGCCATTGCCGTCCAAGAGACTCGCGCCGTCGATCTTGCCCTTGCGGTCGAGCACGGTGTCATGGGACAACAGCACCTTGTCCGATTTCTTCTTGCGCAGGAATCCCACCATGACTGCTGCTTGCTGTGTGTTGTCGTTGGTGCGGAATGTCGAAGTGCGGATCTGGGATGTGGACGCGCGGCAGGCTCAGAGAGAGAGAGAGAAAGCGAGAGTGGTTTGGCTGCTCAAGCAGGCGTTGTGGACGCGGGTTCTGGACGAAGGAAAGGGGGGAAACCGCAACGAAACCTGGTGCAGACTGCGACCCGAGCCCTGACTGACTCTCCTCTCCCCCTCTCCTCTACTGTTTCGAACCAGACCATGCGTTGTCCCATCTATCCCATTACCAGC
>JAASGH010000541.1:0-10263 GCA_023334155.1 Globisporangium heterothallicum
AGAAGAACCATTTGCTTCAGCTGCAAGCACTGAAAGTGCTGCTCACCAAGTACGCTGCCGAGATGGAGACGTCGCACCGAGACTTCAAGCTAGTCATGCTCGGTAGCTGTCGAAACGAAGACGACGAGGCGCGCGTTGAAATGTTAAAGGAGCAGTGCGTGGAGCTGGGACTGTCGGGTCGCGTGGATTTCGTCGTGAATGCCAGCTTTGCGGAAATGAAAGAGTATCTCGGTCGGTCGTCCATTGGGCTGCACACAATGCACAATGAGCATTTTGGGATCAGCGTTGTCGAGTTGATGGCGGCAGGCTTGCTTGTGGTCGCAAACGACTCGGGCGGTCCTGCCGCAGACATTGTTCGCGCTGGAACGGGATATCTGGCGAGTACTGCTGAGGAGTATGCGGACAAGCTGTTTATGATTTTGGAGCAAGAACCGAGCCAAGCGTCGGAGATGCGCTCCCGAGGTCGACACTCTTCGGATCGGTTTTCCGATAGCGAGTTTGGTGTGCAGTTTGTCGCTGCCATGAAGAGCGTCTTGAGGCGCGTAAGCAATGGCGAAGACCATGGGAAGAAAGTCGTATGAGCAAGATCCCTTGCTGCGCATTTTCCGCTGGTCTTTGCTCGACACCGAAAGCATGGCATTTTTTCTACCAATCGTAAGCAGTTTATTGTCGTTAATGCATCGTTTTATCCAATGCTCGCTCGAGTGTCATTTTCACTCATTCGGATGACGTATCTGTCTGCCATCCACGAAAATGGCACGCAAAGGATCGGGGAAAGAGTCGGCGGTGGATGCGAGTGCCGCCAAGCGCGCGGCGCGAAAAGCCATGAAGAGCGCAAAGCCCAAGAGCTTCGTTGCGTCCATCCTCCCGTACGTGGTGCTCGTGGTGCTCATCGCGGTGGCTGTGAACCAATTCTACCTGCAGTCTCCGAGCAGTGCGAAGAAAGCTGCGAGGAATGAGAGCTCGTATCTGTCGCGAAGCGAGGTCGTCGACCGCAAGCGCTTCGACATCCCATGCCACATGAGAAAGGTGCGTATCTCCTTCTCACACCACCTGCTTGTTTGTGCGTGCTAAGCAGCGTATGTGGGACCAAACATTAGAAATCGAAGGAGTTTGTGGAAGGTTGCCACAAGGTCGGCAAGATGTGCGGTCGCGCCGTGAAGGACAATTTCGTCAGCCCCGAAGAAGTGGTTCAGCTGCGTGAGATCGCGGAGACGGGCATGACGAACCGGTCGAAGCTCGGCGGACCAACGATCATGGACGTGAACACTGGGTATGTGAAAGACGGCCAGGGACTCGTGAACATCTACCAGAGCGACCGCAACGCGCCTCCGACACCGCGGTTCACTGCCGAGCAGTTTGATCTGTATCGAAGGTAATGCTGGTAGTGTGTCGATGACTTGGGGGAGGGATACAGTAGTTGCAGGACTGATCGATGCCATTGTAGAGTGATCGAGAAGATTCGATTGGCGCTTATGCAGGAGTTCGAGCTGGATGTGCTCTACTTCACAGCCCCAACGTTTATCACCCGTTTGGTGGGGAATGCGTCGTGGAGTCCGACTGACATGCACGACGAGTACTGGTGAGCAGAAACAGGAGCACTTGCATTATGAGGAGGTCGCGCTTACAACTATCTCTGTGATGTCGGCTATTGCAGGCACCCGCATGTCGATAAAGACAACACGCACCATTACGACTACTCTGGTCTTCTCTATCTTTCCGACTACGAAGACGAGTTCACGGGCGGGTTGTTTGCGTTCATTGACAAGAAAAGCGAGCAAGTCGTCGAGCCGGCGCGCGGGCGGCTCATGATGTTCACTGCTGGGAAGGAAAACCTGCACCAAGTGCGCAAGGTCAAGACCGGCACTCGCTACGTTATGAGTATGTGGTTTTCCTGCGACGAGCGGAAGCAATTCAAGAACTTTCTCGATGGGAAAATGCACCAGCATTTCAAACGAGAAGACCAGTAAGCAACAACAGAATGAACGCACACAAAAAGAAAGCGCAAGGAAAGGTTGTGCGATTCGCCCCCATTGTCACTCTGGCTCGTTCTTTATCAATGTCAGCGTGAGAGAGCTGAACGCTCCACGGAGCTGACGATTTCTCTTCTCTGCCTCCGCGAGCGCTGTTTGTTGAGCGTGCTCCTGGAATCTCTGCATGAGTCGCCTTCGTCGATCGTGCGACGGCTTGCAGCGGCACACTGAGAACACCGAGTTCGTACGCTCGAAGACCAACATACTCAGCGCCTTTGTGCCAGCAGGTGGAGACCACAGCACCTCTTTCGTATCTGGGTGGTAGTAGTAATGCTTGCTCGAGCTGTTTTCGCACGCATACTCTTGCCATGGCGCCGGCAAGGTGTGCACGAGCGAGGCGCTTCGGAACGCGAAGCACAGATCGCAAAGGATCCCGGTCGCTGCATCCGGGGGAGTGTACAGATTTTTGAGTCCGTTCCAAATGTGCTCTTGCTCCCTCTGCACTTTGGCTCTTGGTGTGTCTTCTGTGTCGTCGTCGTCGTCGCCTTTCTCTTTCGGCGGATCCCTACGGTTGTGCGGGTCATGCTGTGGCGACGCATCGTGCTGCGCGAAAAGCAGAGCCGATGCCGCGGCTGCAGACATGGAGTTCGACGCGGCACACGCTGCGTCGCAGATGCACTGGTGGTGTTTCCGCGACTCGCGCAGGAATTGCTTCTTGAAAAGCTCTCGCCGATCCTCATGGCGCGCAAAGTCTTTCGCGAGCAGGTACTGGATCTTCTCGACTTCGTCAAACACTTCCTTGGACCGCCGACTCGAAACCATTGTCGACGGATGGCGCATACTGCCTTTCTCTCGGTACACTCGGTGTTTCGCCACGCAGATATTGGTTGCGGTCTATCAGCGTCTTTGCAGACAGACCAAGCGCAAGCATGCATCATCATCATGACGCTTCATCTCGATGGAGCATCTCGATTTTGCGTCTTGCGATCTGATCCGATGGTAACCTTTGGAAAAGCATGTGACGAGACTCGATTCTCTTGTGAAGTTTGATCGTTTTTCGAGAACAACACTTTTTATCTCGAGAAAAATTCGAGATTTAAAAGAGTAGGCAATTGTCACTCTTTTTTAAACGGACGACTGGAGACATGTCGCTAGCGTCCCTTAACCCTCGCTGACCTTCGTTTCGTCGCTCTCGATTCTCCTAATCAGGATCACGTTCGTTTCAACTGCTCACATTATCGGTGGATGACTATCTTTCCTTCTGATTGGACAAAAACCTTTTCAGCCAATCCGGTCCAATAGCCACATTATCGTAATCGCCATTGAGATTCCCGAATGCGAGTCGAGATTTTTCCTGTCAAATCTCGAACAACAAAGACTCATTTGCTGTCTTCACCTTCGTTAACCTTCACACCCACAGTTTACAAACATCAAGTCTAATCGGAGGTTAACAACCTCCAGCGTCTCTCGTTCGCGATTCTTCGAGCGCGTCTATACAGTGTGTTTGCACGTTGAAGAGGGCGGCAAGACACGCGCAACTGGAGGAGCATCGCTGTCCGCAATGTGATGGAATGGCATTTGTGGATTTACTCGGAAGAAGACAAGCGAGAGAGAAGAAGCAGCAGACCTGCGTCGAACGACACACACATATATATAAAGAAGGATGAACCCGCAGGAATTCACCGACAAGACGAACGAGTACTTGCAGAGTGCGCGGGAGCTCGCGGAAGAGTACGGCCACGCGCAGTTGACGCCGTTGCACTTGAGCGAAGCGCTGTTCTCGGATGCACAGGGACTCGCAAAGCGACTCGCCGATCGCGTCGACGCGAACGTCGATGGCATTCTGCACGATGTGAAGAAGCAGCTGAAAGTGATGCCGTCGCAGAACCCGGCGCCAGATCACGTGAGTCTGGATTCCGCGATGACAAAAGTGTTGAAGTATGCGGCGAAGTTGCGCAAGGAAATGAAAGATACCCATTTGGCGGTCGACCATTTGCTGCTGGCGTTGTATTCGAACGCGCAAGTGAGTTCGATCTTGAAAGCGAACGCGATGGAGGAAAGCAAAGTGAAAAGCGCCGTCGAGAAAGTACGCGGCGGACGACCGGTGAATAGCAACAATGCCGAAGAGACATACGATGCGCTGAACAAGTATGGCCAGAACCTGGTCGAGCTCGCAGAAGCTGGCAAGATTGACCCCGTGATCGGACGCGATGAAGAGATTCGACGCGTGATCCGCATTTTATCGCGCCGAACCAAGAACAACCCTGTGCTGATTGGCGAGCCTGGTGTGGGTAAGACGGCTATCGTGGAAGGGCTGGCGCATCGTATCGTGATTGGCGATGTCCCCGAATCGCTCAACTGCCAAGTGATCAGTCTGGATATGGGAGCGTTGATCGCTGGTGCAAAGTACCGTGGCGAGTTTGAAGAGCGTCTGAAGGCTGTGCTGAAGGAAGTGAAGGAAAGCGAAGGCAAGATCATTCTGTTCATCGATGAGATGCATTTGATTTTGGGTGCTGGCCAGACCTCTGGCGCGATGGATGCGGCGAACTTGCTCAAACCGATGCTCGCTCGTGGAGAGCTTCGCTGCATTGGCGCGACCACGCTCGATGAGTACCGCGAGCACGTCGAGAAAGACAAAGCCTTTGAGCGGCGTTTCCAGCAAGTGTTGGTGAAGGAACCATCGGTGACCGATACGGTCAGCATTCTCCGCGGTCTGAAAGAGCGCTACGAGTCGCACCATGGTGTCCAGATTTTGGACAGCGCATTGGTTGCTGCCGCAAAACTAGCCGACCGATACATCAAGCAGCGGTTTATGCCGGACAAGGCAATTGACATCATTGACGAAGCCTGTGCAAACGTTCGAGTCCAGCTTGACAGTCAACCAGAAGTGATTGATGAGCTTGAACGGCGACAATTGCAGCTCCAAGTCGAGGCGACTGCTCTTGCAAAAGAGAAAGACGATATGAGCAAGCAGCGACTCAAGAAGGTGCAAGAAGAGCTGAACACGATCAGCGACGAGTTGCGACCGCTTATTTTGAAGCACCAGGCTGAGAAAGAACGCGTGAACGAGATTCGCCGCTTGAAGGACAAGCTGCAGCAGCTTCAGTTGAAGGTGCAAAAGGCTGAAAGAAACCAGGATCTGTCGACCGTGGCTGATCTGAAATACTATGCGATTCCAGATGTCCAGCGACGAATCGCCCAGGCAGAAGTGGTGAAGAAGCAACAGGACGAGGATGACGCGCAAGACAAGCTGGTCGAGGAAGTCGTGCGCGAAGAGCAAATTTGCCAAGTCGTGGCTCGCTGGACAGGGATTCCAGTGTCGCGCTTGACATCGAGCACGAGCGACCGCCTCATGCACCTTGAAGAGCGTATCCACAGTCGTGTGGTCGGTCAAGAAGAAGCAGTGAAGTCAGTTTGTGACGCAGTCCTGCGCTCGCGTGCTGGGCTTGCGCGTAGGGAACAGCCCACCGGTAGCTTCTTGTTCTTGGGTCCTACCGGTGTCGGCAAGACGGAGCTTGCGAAGGCGTTAGCGTTCGAGCTGTTCGACGATGACAAGCACATGGTTCGCATCGATATGTCGGAATACATGGAAGAGCACTCTGTGGCTCGCTTGATTGGCGCTCCGCCAGGCTACATCGGTCACGAAGAAGGTGGCCAATTGACTGAAGCTGTGCGACGGAACCCTTACAATGTGATTCTGTTGGACGAGATCGAGAAGGCGCATTCCAAGGTTCTGAACATCCTGCTTCAGGTGTTGGACGATGGTCGATTGACCGACTCTCATGGGAGAACTGTCGATTTCTCGAATGTCGTGATCATCATGACTTCGAACATCGGCGCTGAGCACCTGCTGTTCGAAAACGAGTTGTCTCCTCGTGCAAACAAGAAGGCAAGACTTGACAACGACGCATCGTCCAAGGCGACGTTTGCCCAGCAGCGCCAACTCGTGCTCCAGCAACTGCGCCATACGATTCGACCGGAATTGCTGAACCGCTTGGACGACATCATTGTGTTCGAGCCGCTGGGCAGAGCGCACTTGCGCAAGATTGTGCTTTTGCAGTTTAATTCGGTCGTCAAGCGACTGAAAGAGGCGCAAATGACGATGAACGTAAGCGTGGAGGCACTGGATGTGATCCTGGACGAATCGTATGATCCCCAGTACGGCGCTCGTCCGATCAAGCGCTACATCGAGAAGCATGTCGTCACAGACTTGAGCAAGCTGATCATCTCTGGCCACTTGCAGCCAAAGAGCAACGTTGAAGTGCACGAAAAGAACGGGAAACTAGTGTTTGATGTGACGCAGCCGATGGAAACCGATCAATGCCCATAACCGTGTGCAAACCAAGTTGCGTGGATGTGAGAAGAGTGGAGCGTGCGTTTAGGTGTTGAATTCATCTTCTTTTTTTACTAATACACATAGTTTTCCTGTTTCCGAAAGGTGAGCGTTCGTGGTTCTGACTGTGGAGATGCAGCGTTGGTGTCTAAAATGCGAGAAGACAGAGAATGACCAGACTGCCGACAATCAGGAGCAAGCGAGAGAGAAACGCTTGCTGCATTTGCTGTCGCACTTCCATGGGGGTCAACGGCATGCCATCCGGACGATGAGTGGCAGCGGCAGGTGGTTGCTAAATGTCAGCACACGCACAGCAAACGCATGAGCACAACCCACCATCTCGACACAAAGCGACGCCTGCAGGACACGTACGAATGGGAGACCGAAGAGCGCAGGAAAGAACCCGACTGTCGGGGACACCGAAAACGCAGTTCCGCCTTGGTTGCTGTTGAATATCCCGAACTGCAGAGTTGCAAGGCACACGATGTCGTCAACGTTTTCAGCACCAATCACTCGCGAGTTTCATCCCGCTATCGAACACATGCATAGTCGTTTGCTCCCACAAAAGGTCTCCGCACCTGTCTTGGTCGTCGTCTTCGGAGCTGTTCGGCGTCCGGTCGCTGTCCTCGTGGACGACTCGGGATACCGTTTTCTCGCATTTCTTCTTGCGTCCTGCATCTCAGCATACGCGCAGTCACAAAAGACAGAGGCATGTTTGCGGATCACTGTGAGCACAGAGAAGTCGTCATTCGATAAGCGTAGGCAACCGCTTTTGCTTCGTACCGCGGATCGACAGTCTCGGCGCCGCGTCCGTACACGGGGATCACATTCTCGACGCTGATGCCAGCTTTGCACACGGGACATTCCGATCGCGACTCCATCCACTATGATAGGGAGAGCATGCGTCAATGGATTAGCACTATTGGCAGCTCGCTTGGAAAGATAGACGCCTACCTGGAAGAGACAAGACCAGCTTCAGCGACACCACCATCAGCAAACAGTCCCACGACACAACATATTAGAGATCACGATCGCTTTCGCGCCAATGACGCTGCTGCATGCGATATGCCGCAAAGACGCAATGTGTACGCACCAGTAGAGATGGCCACAGAGCGTCACAACGGGGCTCGACACTGTGTCCAGACAGATATTGCAGTCAAATGTGGGGTTGCTCCCACTCGTAGTCGGCGCAGCTGCAGACGACTCGTCGCCGGTGTTCTTCTGGAGCGATGCCTGCGCCACTGGCGCGTTCTCCCCACGTCCATCCCTGTTATCGCCAGCAGCAGCAGGTGCTGCGTCGCCGCGCTGTTCGTCGCCATTGCGCATCGCAAACCATCGACCACGCGGTTCTTCCATCTTGACGAGAAAGCAAATCGGTGTCGATGATGATCGAAAAGTCTTTCCTCCTCACACACATACCCTACAGCTCTGTCTATTTCCGAAGGAACACAGCAATCACGAGAGTAGACCTCCACATTCATAAATATTACGAGATCTGCTACATCTCACACTTGCCCGTTTTGAAAAACCATTCCTGCCTCGACCAAAGCGAAACGACGCCTACACCTATTTCCTTCTACGTTTACTATCTTCTTTCTACATTTTTTGGTCTCCGATCTGCACGATGCTCGACGTCTACATGGAGAACGCATGCCTGCATTGCCATTTATACATTTGCACTGGTCGAAGCAATCGCATTTGAAGCAACACTCTTCCCTTCCTCCGAGTGGTCCGCGACGCCTTCGTCTTGCAACGAACCCATCGAAGAGCTGCGCAATCTGGTTTCCGGATCGTACTTGGAGACAACCAAGAGTTTCCGATGGCTCGGTGAGATTTTGACTCCCGAGGACTCGGAAGCATCACCATCCGAAGAAGAAGAACTCAACGATGATGACTTCGGCGTCTTGGCTGCTGCTGCTGCTGGCGAGTGGGATTGTCGCGGAGAACCGGTTGCTGCAGTATCCACGCTGATTGGATCGCTGAAAGGTTCAGCGCGATCTGCTACAGACGCATCCTTTCGGATAGGGCTATGAAAAGCTGCCGACTCAGATTTTGCTAAATTTGGATCAACTCCAGTGGCCATTGACGACGGTGCACCAACCAATTGACCACCTTGGACTAGTCGCACCGCTTCCTCCTCTTCCTCCTCTTCGTCATCGGACGCATCCATGTCAACATCGATCCCTCGATCGCCACCGAAGTCGCTCTTGCTCTTGGATGCACACTTCTTGACACGCTTCAGCTTGCCGTTCGCATCAGGATCTTCGATCACAGCGCGTTTCTTTGCTTCGAGCTGGGCGATCTGGTTCAAAAACTTGGCTCGCTCTTGAGGACTCGAGGCGTTTGCTTCCGCCTGGTGGAGCATCTGGATCGTCCTCGACAACGACCGAACCTGGCGATGCGGCCACCGTTTAATGCCGCACCGACGGCAAATCTTCTTCAGGAAAGTCGTACAGATCCCGAACTCCTTCGCAACTTCGACAATCGGTTTGCCGAAATGCCCGCGTAACTCTTCCAAACTGAGCTCCCGCGAAAGCGTCGTCAGCTGCGCGTTTCGTTTCAGAAACCCACGAGGGGTCCAATTGGCGTCTTCTTTGTCAGCGTCCATCTCCAGCACATCCGCTTGACTCGCGACGACGCGCAGCAAGGAATCGTGCACTCCCTCTTGCCTGATCACCACCTACCACCATGAAATCAGCACCCTTTCCCCCCGTTGTTTATGCCAGCACAGAGCTACGTACAACATGAACTAACCTCGGTGGGGGTGACGCTGCGAGCAGCGCCTTGCCAGTCGGGAACGCTCGCGGCAGTCGCTGGTTGCATCATGTGCAGCAGCGACAGACTCGCTTCGACTTCCTTATCGGACATCGCGACCTCTGCTGTCATGTCGAGGAAGGATGGGTCTGACGGACTGACTAGGTAATGAACTAAGATAGATAGGTACACGCAGAGAGAGGAGACTGCAGTGTGTCTGGACGGAGCTTGGTTGCGTCGGTCGGTGCTTCTTTCGCTCTTGCGGATTCGAGTGTGAGAGAGCGAGAGAGTGAGAGCGAGAGAGTGAGAGAGAGAGAGCTCCTGATTATCAATAGGCAAAAAAAAGAACTTGGACGGACACAAAAAACCTTTTGGCGTTCCTGAATGTATAAAACAGACGCTCTGCCATTTGTTTGTTGCATCGTATCCATCATTTGGGATTAGCTTTGAGAAAGAGAGAGAGAGAGGAGATCAAAACAGCAGCTCGATGCTGTTTCAATCGGGAAGGATAAAATACGCTACCGGTTTCAAACCCTTTCAGTATTGCGTTCTGGAGGTAGGTGTATCTCGTCTCTTCCCCTTCGTTGCGCAACCTTGTCTCGGTTTGCAGCATTCTCAACCCTGAGTTGCCGATTGCGAGGAGACACATTATGTTTTGGAGGAAGCAGTGAACTCCAGACAAAAGCACCTTTAAGGTGGCACACACTAAGCTGTCCAGCACAAGATTTCTTCTTGCCCACTTCAACAATCCACAGCAATCCACAACGAAGCGCTCAACGAGCGCAAATGTGCAAGAGCAGTCCTTGATCTGAAGGCGGCGCGATGACGGATAGGGAACTGCTGAAGCCCAACAGCAGTGTGAACGAAAGGTAGAAACGAATGATGTATGTATATGAATAGGCATTTCAATGAATACAAAAGGAACAGGAGATCCTAGCGCTTTCACCCTCGCATTCCAACGAGAAGAACCTTTTCCGGGTGCATGCGTCTTTGCTGCGATTTCTTCTTCTCGAGCAGCTTCCGTCGAGTCGTAGAAGGGGCGAAAAAGAGCAGCAGATCTGTGGGGCTAATAATATGTGTTGGTCTCGAGCCAGCCAGGGTACTTGAGCATCCGACCGGTTTCCTTGTTGATCACGCTGCGAGACGTACGTCGCATCATGTACTTTCTGGTCTCATCAAGCGCCAGAATGAATATCGAGAATG
>JAASGH010000542.1:0-10248 GCA_023334155.1 Globisporangium heterothallicum
CGACGCAGCCAATAGTTGTCGCGTGCAGTGCAGAGTCGCGTGCTGATTGGTTGAAAAGCCGAGTTGGATCGATAAAACCTTGATCCGAGACGAGGTTTTTCCTTCGTCGGCATAAAAGGCGGTGCAGGTTCGGTTGCTCTGTTTGGGTGGCGGTGAGTGGCTGGGCTTGGAGGAAGGCGCAATGGCGGCGCACTCAGCGGCTTTACTACGTGATTCCCAGTCAAAGTTATCGCATCCTCTATAAACACCATGGCCCCACCACCTCCAGCAGGCGAAGAAAAAATCGTTATCTTGAGAACCGTCGGCGGTGAGATTGCCCCAGCTTCGGCTCTCGCTCCAAAGGTCGGTCCTCTCGGTCTTTCCCCAAAGAAGGTCGGTGAAGATATCTGCAAGGCCACCGGCGACTGGAAGGGTCTCAATGTCACCATCAAGTTGACGATCGTCAACCGTGTGGCGACCGTGTCGATGATCCCATCGGCGTCGTCGCTCTTGGTGAAGGAACTGAAGGAACCTCCACGTGACCGCAAGAAGGTGAAGAACATCAAGCACGACGGCAACTTGTCGTTGGACCAAGTCCTGAGCGTGGCCCGCATCATGCGCGAGCGCTCGATGGCGCGTACCCTCGCCGGTACCGTCAAGGAGATCCTCGGCACTGCCCAATCGTTGGGTTGCACCGTCAACGGTGAAGCGCCATCGGAGATCCAGCGTTTGATCACCGAAGGTGAAATCGACATCCCAGAGAAGTAACTGCGCTTTTTGTGAGCTGTTGAGTTGATTCCTTTGACATTGGGGAAAGAACCGCGAAATGACAAATCTTTTATTTGTTATTTATCTGACATTGTTGTGCTTGCGGATTGACTCCTTTTTTTATAACATTCTCTCTTCTGCTACTGTGGCGCCAAGGACGGTACGTTATTGGTGTTGTGTGTGTGTGTGTGTGCATGGTGTGTGTGTCTGAGTGTCGTGGGAGCTTGAGTCTGTTGCCGATGATCGCCAATCAACATACTTTAATATACTCTGATCTAGTTGAGGACAAAGTACACAATGTTGAGGCATCAGATCAAGCTCCCCCACTGTGTATGAAACTGCGTGTGCGATTGTATGTGTGTGCGATTGTGTGAGCGAAGCAGTAGGACATGTAGGTTTCACGCAGGGTTTCGAGTGCTGACCGCGCTGTTGATCGATCCTCCGAGACTGCGATTCCACAGGACTTCCGTGCAGGCAGCCGTTTCTCGTAGACATTCAGTCGCGTTTGCTCCAAGTAGTCCGTTCGTCGCAATGCAAAGAATTAAATCGAAATGCTTTTTGAAAACATATTCTGGGTGTAAGCTTTATTACCATTCCATCCGATGTCTCTCGCTTGGTTTCAACCGAACACAATGGAGCTCGCGCCAGCGCCGTGCTGCTTCTTCTTTACAAATTTCGGCTCAAAAGGGTCGGCGCTGCGCTTGTTCACATCGTTCTTCGCTTCGACGTACCCGGAGCCACCAATGCTCTGCACGTCGTCGATGCCCTGGGCTTGCAAGTTCGCGCGAACCGCTTCGACGTTGCTCGCGCTCACGCCGATATCGTCCTTCACTTCTTCAATGCTCTGCCTCCCGTCCGCGTGGGTCACGAGAACGCGACGGCAAGTCGTGTTCGCAGACCATCCTTCGCCTCCGCTGATATGCCATGCATTGCGGATCATAAGCTCGAAGTAGTCGTCATCGTCGATCGAGGCACTGACGTTCGCGTAGTAGCGAACAAATTCGTTTGGGTGCACTTTGCCGTCTTTTTCACCGCCATCGAAAGTGTCCAAAAACTCACGGAAGATGTCGTCCTTGGTCTTTTGACCAGAGAGCACGTCAGGATGCTTGTCGGCGTTGTATTTCTGCTGGATATCGTTCAACTCAATGACGCCACTTCCGTCTGCATCGAGGATCTTGAATGCAGCAAGAACCAATTGCTGACGACGATCGTTCAATTCGCCCTACGAAAAGAAAAGACATACAGCATGGGTCCACAGCAGAAAATGGACAGAACCGACAAGCACATGCTTACGCGAATAGCGATCAAGAACTCATCAAAGTTGATCCCGCCCGAGTTGTCAGCGTCAATGAACCGGAACAGCTCTTCAGTTTCCTGCTCGAAACAAAACCATGAGGTGTTAGAGCTGTAAACTACTCCACACTCACTCATCCCACCGTTTTGCAAAGTACGAACCGGTGCACTCAAATCGAGAGCATGCTCACGGATGGCTTTGCCGAACTCAGACAAGTTTAGCTGACGGTTGCCGTCGTCGTCGATGATGCGGAACTTTCTGCCCAAACCGGCAATTCCGCTGCGCACATATTCATTCAGACGCAGTCAGTCAAATTTGCACGGTGCACGACACAGAACAAAAAGACGGCAGTACCTGGCGCCATGCTCATACAGCGAGTTGCGGAGCAGCTCGAGTGTTTGAATGACGCTGCGCGATGCGCTGAGCAGCTTTGGAGGCAAGACGTTGCCACGGCTAATTTGCACATGCTTCTTGACCTGCTTGCCCTCGGCGAAATGGGTGATCGGTCCGACAAACCCACCAAGACGCACCAGCGACTCGATGTCGTCCGCGAACTCGCCCCCATACCCGCCGCGCACCTTCACAGACGCCACGCGTGGCTCGCCAATGAAAATTCCTCGGACCACTGGCTTGACGTTCTTCACACTGATATCAACAAATGATTGGGTCAACGTGGTCGAGAGGACATTGAAAAGAGGATCCGCCGCATTCAGGAAGCCGAACACGATCACGCCATCGAAGCCAACCGAGTGTGTAAGCTTGTTCGCCGCATAAGGAAGCTCATCGAGCGACGCGACCGTGAACGACTGCGCCGTGACCTGTGGGTTTTGCTGCAACCTCTCCAGCGCGTTCTGTGCCATGCCATCCACAATCTCCGCATCGGTCTTGGTCTTCAAGAGCGCGATCCGCACCGAACCAGCGGCATGGACTGCTGGCGCAGCAGCAGAAACAGAAACGGCGGACGCTGGCAATGGAGCAGGAGGAGGAACCACGGACGCCGACGCCGCGCTCTGCTGAGGGGAGCTCGTCATGTTCACATCGTCGTTGCGCTTGCCACCGCGCTGCTGTTGAGGCGCCGCCGGCTCCTCGCCACCGAAACTCCAGCTGGAGCCTCCGCCCGGAGGCGCATGCACGCGCGTCGTGGGGCGCTTGAGTTCGCCGAAGTCCGCACTGGTGAGCGTCGACATCTTCTCCGTTTCTCGGTTTGCCTTTGGGCTAAAGCAATGCAAGACTTTGATGCGGATGGAAAAGGGGGAAAGAGACCTGCATTCCTGCTGGGGTATAAAGTCTGGTATCGACTGTGAAGTAACGGGAAGCAAAGGGTTACTTCATGATTTGCACTCTGTCGGTTATTTGCAAGGGCATACGATGCACGGGCATCGCGGTTTTAGAGCACCCTTTTGCTTTTCCACGAATGGGTTGCTCGAGAAATAGATTCGCATTCATGCTTAACTGATCCTACGCTTTGGGTTGTGGTGTTCGGCAGCACATCACTTACGACAACTTCGATCTTCCGAGTCCGCACTCTTGCACAACAGGTTTCGATGTTTCCTATATAATGTTGATGCAGGTGGGTGGCAGATGTGGACGACTCAACTCAACTCTTCCATCAACAAACTAGTTGCCGATGCGGATAAGTGAGTCGATGTTTTCAGCAAACTCGCCACCGTATCCGCCTTTCGCCTTCACAGACGCCACGCGAGGCTCACCGATGAAAATGCCACGGATCACGGGCTTCGCGTTCTTCACGCTGATATCAATGAACGACTTGGTCAACGTCGACGAGAGCACATTGAAGAGTGGGTTCAAGGCGTTCAAGAACCCAAACGTGATCACCGCATCAAAGCCGCCGTATTGGGTCAGCTTGTTCGCCGCGTAGGGGAGGTCGTCCAAGTTCGAGACCGTAAACGTCTCCGAGCTGACCTGTGGGTTTTGCTGCAGCTTCTCCCAGGCGTTTTGCAGCATGAGGTCAACAATTTCCGCATCGGCTTTGGTCTTGAGAAGCGCCACACGCAGCGCGCCGGCCGGATGCTGCACTGCTGCTGCTGCTGGAGTCGATGCCGCCGCAACCGGAGCCGCGACGGGGGCTGGGGCTGCTGGCGCTGGCGAGTCTGCTGGTGCGCCAAAGGTGTTGCGCTTACCGCGTTGCTGCGGCGCAGGCGCGTCACCTCCGAAGCTCCAGTTGGAGCCGCCGCCTGGTGGCGCGTGGACGCGCGTCGTCGGACGCTTGAGCTCTCCGAAATCCGCGCTGGTGAGGGTCGACATCTTGCGGCGTGCGCTCACTCGATGCGTCTGGCTTTGTCGGGAATGAGAATGGTGGCTCGCGTTTTGTTGAGCCAATTGCCGCCAAAAAGTGTCGCTATGGAGTTGAGTATGGATTTGTGTGTGTTTTTGGGGAGGGGGAAAGATACAATCTGTTTCTTTTGATGCTGTGAAGTAAGCATGTTCCAAAAGTGGTGGCGTTCTGTGGTGTGTCGAAGCGCTTTCCGAAAGTACGAGTTGCATCTCCCAAGTCGTCCATCCCCTATTCCCGCTGGTTCGTTTGCTGCTTAAAATCTGGAGATTCTCAACAGAGGTTCAAAAACGTTCGGTTCGGTCTCAAGTCTCATGGACACGCGGATCTTCATCATCACGCTCCCTCATTCCGCAACGACCACATCCGTCGCTCACTCGGTCTCCTTACTCCCGTTGCAACATCGCGACTGCTGTAACCCGCATTCGTGCCACCTGGCGTCAGGAATAACCTTTGCTTATATATTTGTGTGTGTGTTTGTTGTGCTGGGAAGTTACGGTCTCACACTTTTCGATACGGTATTTTTACATTCGAGGAGATCGGGCAAGAAGACGAGCAGTTCGAAATTGATATTGCCGGAAGCGCAAGAGAGTCCAACAGCACGAGATCCTCGCTCTCTGTGCCTGCCGATCCCATCAGATTGCTGCATCTCGACATCTCCCTCCTCTTCTGCTGCCATCTTCAACGAGTTCCGTCGGTCTCATTCACTCGAGCGTGCGTTCGTCTGCTGCCGAATCGGTCTGCTGGTGACAACTTAGTCCGCAGTTTACTCGGAGAGCAAGAGGTCCTGCGTCATCATCATCATCATCAACTCCCGTCGCCACCATTTCGCTGCGGAAGAGAACGCCAACTAGCAGCAGCAGTGTAGCAGCGACGTCCGTGAAGAAAGAGGAGTCGAAGAGCAGCATGGGTACGGAGTCTTCCTCATCGTCCTCGAGCGTCCAAGTGCACGCTGCGACGCACAGCAGCGCGTTTGTGACGAGAGTGGGATCAGTGAACGCGGCGAGAACGACGTTAATGAGCGTCGACGAAGAGAAAGAAGCGCTTCGGAAGCATTCGCATGAGGACGAGAGTGATGCGGAGGACGAGGAAGACAATGAGCCGCTGGAACTGGACGCAAGCACGAAGCGATACGGGTACGCGGTCGCAGCGCTGATGGTGGTGATCACGTTCTACAGCATCCCGCACGGCGCGTCGGGCAAGAGCGCGCATTACGTGTGGTGGTGCGGCTGGCTCACGGCGGTCGCGACTGGACTCGGTGCCGTGCCGTTCTACTGGCTTCGTGACATCAACAAGTACTGGTTGGGTATCTGCAATGGCTTGGCTGGTGGCATGATGCTCGCGGCCACGGGGTGTTTGTTCTATGAAGCTTGGCATATCCCGCAATACGTGGACTACGGCGTGTCGATCACGTATCGTCTCTTCGTCGGCGTGTTCCTTGGGGTGCTGTTTATCAAGTTCACGAAAGTGTACTTGGAAGACTACGAAGACGTCAAAGTGTGTGGGCTGAAGGGTCTCGATGCGCGCAAGGCGCTGCTGATTATGGCCGTGATGACATTGCACTCGATCTCCGAAGGCGTACGTGCTTGTTTATGTGTTCGCTGTATGCTGCGATGGTTGCTAATGGGATCGATCGCATGTTTGTGGTGTTGTAGATCGGTGTCGGTGTGTCTTTTGGCGGCGAAGGTGGCATCCGTCGTGGCCACATCGTGACGATGACAATGGCCATCCACAACATCCCAGAGGGCGTTGCGATCAGTTTAGCGCTTGTGCCACGCGGACTGAGCGTGTTTTTCGCTGTGCTGTGGTGCATTCTCTCGAGCATCCCGCAGCCAATTTTCGCTGTCCCATCGTTCATTTTCGTGGAGCAGGTATGCGCTTTCTTTGCATTTCGCGTTGCTGTCTGCTATGCGAGGCTCCTGTCTCACGTCTCGATTCTGTTGATTGCATCAGTTCCTTCCAATTCTTCCAGCTGGCTTGGGCTTTGCCGGTGGTGCGATGGCATATGTCGCGATCCAGGAGCTGTTGCCCGAGTCCCTGGAAGACACGAAATCGCTTCCGACGACCGTCTCGGCTACGTCATTAGCATTTATGGTGTTCTTAACCATCCAAGTCGTGCTGAGCGGCACCATTTAGGTTGTGCATCCTTGTAGAGAGCACCAGCGAAAACCTCATCAATGCTCAACCGAATGGAGTGCGTCTTTCGAGCACAGACAACGGTGCTGCTGCAGCGAGAACGGAGATCGGTGGTTGGTTCCCTCGCGTTCGAAAGACACAAGCGGCGCATGACAAGAGAGAATAGCGTGTATGTATATATGAGTTGACGCGGTTCGAAACTAACATCCCCACTATAATTATATTTGACCCGCAACCATCCACACAAAACCACTTTCGTTCGGATGTTTTTCGATTCCAGCAGCACGAGTGGGTTGATGAAAATGGCGACGCTTCTGAGCAATCAGCGCTTGGATATCTGGGAAGCGTCGCACATCCGCGACTTGTGGCGAACGCCTCTGCAACTTGCGTCCCGACAACCCTTTGATCTCCACGCTCAGTCTGCAATTGGAAGCTGCGATAGTGCATTGTT
The DNA here is from genome assembly GCA_023334155.1 of Globisporangium heterothallicum. Classification (NCBI taxonomy): domain Eukaryota; phylum Oomycota; class Peronosporomycetes; order Pythiales; family Pythiaceae; genus Globisporangium; species Globisporangium heterothallicum. Next base: position 6,922 of record JAASGH010000542.1, read on the forward strand.
GCCGACGTGGAAATGACGAAGAAAAGAGACAGCAACACCGGTCGCCGCAAGCGTCTCGTGTCGACTGCTGCGGTGTTCGGCATCTGCATGCTCGCTTGTCGAGCGCCATCGGCTCACGCCTCTTATCCCAGTGACAATCAGCCGCACACCCGTCATTTGCGAGCGATGGCGGCGACCGGAGCGCAAAGTGAACAAGCCCACGCCTGGACGAGTCACGCCAGCACAGCATCCACGAAACTGGAGAGCGCTGTCAAGATGCTGCACTACGGTGTCGCCGAGCGTCCAGGGACGCAGTTTGCTGCTGCGATGGAGGCGCGCGGAGGTCCCTCTTTGACATCCTTCACTACAGCTTCAACAGCAGCGTCGTCAACCAAGAAAGCCACCAAGCGCCAGCAGCCCTAAAATGGGAGACCCAAGCGATAAGTGAAACTAGTCGTGCTGCGACACCTGACGGAGCTGTTCGGGTGACGAGGAGCCAAGGAGGTTGTTGCTGCTTTGCACTGGAGAAAGTTGGGGGTGCATCTCTATTTCCATTTGATATACGATTGCGTTGAACGGTCTTACCAACTATTTCGTGCCGCGTTTTATTATTTTCGCGTTGTGCGAGCGAAATGTGTCTATACGGCTTGAGCTTCTCGTTCTTGCTCCTCTGACTTGCTGCTGCTGCTGTCATCCGTCGACGTCGTCTCTTCCAGGTAGAGATTGCTGTCGTCCGCGCCATCTCCTTTCGAAGAGTGCGTTTGAGTATGCGCTTCGAGATATGCTTCACTGCCCATCTGATTGTTCACCCACACAGCAGCATGGCGTTGTGTTTAGTGACGTGGAGAAGTGCGCCGATCGAGAGCAAACTGTTCACAAAGGTCAGAATACACGCACCTCGAGCAGACGCGAGACCGTTCGGTCGAACGCAAACACTTCGTCGACGTGGGATTTGGAATTGGCGTCGACTTGGTACAGATCGATCGCGGATGCCTCGGCAAGGCAATGAAGCTACACAGTGGGACGAATTGGGAAGATTAGCTCCATCCCCTCGGCGATGCGAAGGGATACAGGTCACGTACTCGAACGCCTTTGTCGTACATGCAATCCACAAACGTGATAAACCGTCGCATCTGCACAACAAATGCAGCACACGCACAAATGAGTGTTCCTGCACGCGCTCCCCACTCGGAAAAGAAAGGTTCGCAGCGAACCCGCCAACGTACCTGGTTGATCATCTCCAGCTTCAGAACCGGAATATCACGAACAAAGACAACGGGGAACGACTCCGCGATCACCAAGTAATCAGCCGCTCCCAATGGCTTCTCGCAGAGATCTTTAAAGGAAAACTGGCAGACACCGACTTCCAGAGCGGCAAGCGGGATGTTGACGCGACGTCCTTGCGTCGTCAAATGCGTTGCCACAAGCTTTTCACCCTGCAAATGGTGGAGTGCATGTTTGAAAGAAACAACGCGTGCATCATCGGTACTGAGCTGCATTGCAACGTAAGACACGCTGTGCTGCTGCTCGGGGAAAGCGTACCTGGCAGTGCTTCTCAAACTCGTGCTCGAAAATCGCGCGCGACTCGGGAGAGAGTGGAAAATTGTACACGTTATGGGCATGATGGGCTCCCTAGTCCACACACAATCCCAAAGCAAAAAATGGCGTGAGAGGAAAGCAATCGCAGCAGGACGTCGGCACCCCGCTCACCTTCACGGCTCGATAGTCTGTCTCGGACTCTTCAAGAGAAAGCACATCACACTTCTCACTGAGAAGGTCGATGAATGGTACGAACAAATCCCGCTGCAATCCGTTTTTGTACAATTCCTGGCGAAAGACATCGTGGAAGTGCATAGTCCCAAGAAGGTAAGCTACCAGTCTCCAGTGTTGCTGTTGATTTTGTAGCACTGGACCACGATTGATCGACACATACCGATGGCGGACGGTTCGAGGTCGCGACCATGACGAACCCTCGCTCGAGCAAAGCCGAAAACAATCGCCGCAGGATCAGCGCATCGGCGACGTCCGTGACTTGGAACTCATCGAAGCACAGCAGCCAACTGTTCTGCAGTAAATCATCCGCGATGTACGGGATCGGGTCTTCGTGGCGGCCATCTTTGCGAAGCTGGTGCATCTTCTTGTGGATGTCGAGCATGAATTTATGGAAATGCACGCGCATTTTCTTCTCGATGGGCACTGCGTCGAAGAACATATCCATCACAAAGGTCTACAGCGCATCACCATCGCCGTTGCCGGTTGGTCAAGAAATACAACCTGAAGGTGAGCACATCGTCCTGGAGCGTGCACTTCATTTGGGTAAAGGGAAAAGGCGTACCTTGCCGCATCCGACACCGCCGTGAATATACAGCCCCTTCGGTGCACCGCCGCTCTGTGCCGATTTCTTTTCCGCATTGGAGTCGGGACCTGTCAACCGCTGCCACCAGGACGACGAGGAAGGAGGAGGTGTTGATGATGATGCATTGGTGGGACCGCCATACTGCTGCAGTTGCTCGTACAGCAGATCGAAATGACGCACGGCGCGCACTTGGATCGGGTCGTACGTAATCTTCCCTTCGTCGACCTGCTTGCGGTAGTTCTGGAAGACCGCATGCGAGGACGAAGAAGAGCTGCTCGTTGAGGAAGACCTCAGGAATCGCTGTCGATGGTGGAAGGCAGTCCGCGTCTGCGCTTGCCACGACGGCCACACCGCGCGGCGAATCGACTGGCGGTGCATTCTCGCTGACTCCCTCTATCAAGGGAGGAAACTAGTTCGCTCGCTCAAGAAGCTTGGCGCGAATGCGGACGCTCGCTTCCTTCCTGAGTGATTGCAGCAACAAATGCGTGTCGTTGAATTACAGACAGCGCGTTTGTGGGTGTCACTTTTAGTGGCCGGTCAAACCTTCTCGACGAGTTCGCCAATCGCATGCGAGACTCAAGGTTTCCAGTGCAATACGGAGCGTTGATTGGCCGGAAATGGCGCTCCTTGTCACATCGAAAACCTGGTTTCTTCGTGGATCAAAACGGTTTTGATGCATTTATCCAAACAGAGCAGCGTCCAACAACAGCAGCGTCTTCTTTTTCTTCTTTTTCTCGACCAAAAATGCACGCCAAAACGTCTCAGATGCGCATGAATGAAAGCAGGGATGTTGCGACTGGTTCCATGCATGGGATGCTGGCGCTGCCATCCATTCGTAGTATGTGTGTGTGTGTGTGTGTGTTGCGTTGATCCGCTGTCCTCGGATCCACCGTTTGGATATTTTCCAGTCTTGGCAAGCGAAACAAGTGGCGTGCAGCTCTGCAGAAATGGCTCGCATGCTGCTGAACTTGTTCCTATGCTGCCTATATCAG
>JAASGH010000543.1:0-10219 GCA_023334155.1 Globisporangium heterothallicum
ATCCCATCAGATCCAAATCAATCGCTCGACATACCCTTACCTCTTCGAGCGAAGCGATTTTGTCACCAAGTTTGAGCTCAAGCAGCATTGGAGATATACGGCGGTGGCATTTATCGATGTGCTATCGCAATGCTTGATGCTAAGCCGAGATGTATCGCTCACGGCCTCGATGTTCTTTCATCGCGTCTTCGATCGTGGCATCTACGCCAAGGAAAGGTTTAAATTCGCGGCAGCATGTATCTTTTTGTCAGCGAAAGCAGCGAGTAAGCGTATGAAGCTGCTTCGTATGGTCCGCACCATGCACGAGATATTGGAGACTCCCCTTATGGTCGGCGACGAAGAAATCTTGGACCTGGAGCGCATGCAGTTACTGTACTACGAGATTGAGGTATTGCAGGGCATAAATTTCGACTTGACGACTGAGATGCCCTTCTTCTATTTGCGCCGAACGTTGGAGCAAATGCCAGAGAAATGTGCGTATCCCCCTCCCAGTGCTGCTTGAACCGCGTGCAAGAGTCTAATCTGTTTTCTTTGCTCGCATAGTTCGGCGCGATGTGATGAACGATTCGCACACTGTGCTGGAAGATCTGTACGTTCAATTGCTGCTGAGGTGTATTGTGTGCGCCTAGATGTAGCCACTGACTGCTTCTTCTCGTGTACAGTTTCTGGCTGCCTGTGTGCTTATCCATCTCCCCGCATTTTCTAGCAGAAGCTGCAGCATATATTGCTTGTCGAAACAACGATCGGATTTTCAGCTTTAAGTGGTGCATCGAGGACTCGAAAGGAGGCGTGCTCACTGAACGAACAGCGAGTAAGTATTTGGTTTGTAGTCGCCATTGATGCTGCAGAGAAAGGGCTGTAACTAAAGGTTTGTCGGACACCTTTGTTGTGGGATGCAGAGGAGGTTCTGAAAGAGTATCGTGCGCTGATGGAATGGAAAAAAGGACAGCGCATTAATTTCGAGACTTTACTGAGTACATCTGGCTCAGCGGGTGGGACTGGTCCTTGGAGTGCAAAAGAAGTCTTTCAGTCCCAGCAAGGCGGTCTTCGCGTTGACTCGTCGCTGATCCAAGTGGAGTCAGAGTACACGAAGAAAGGAGTGAACGAGTCAAAGGAGATTATCGTTACCAATATTGGGGGTGGGAGGTTAAATATCGGCCGTGGTAGCTCCAGCTCGAGAGCGTCTTACTCGCGTGGATCCAACCAGCGAAACTGGAGAGAGAATGACGGGAGAGGTAAAATAAAGGACGAGAATCGAAGCAGTAAATATGATGATCGTAATCGCGATCGCAACGGGTCGCGAAATGGCAGAAGTGGTCGAGACGAGCGCTCGGGAACCTCGAGATACGACAGCGGAACGCAAAGAGGGAGAGAGCGCGACGATGATCGAGGTCGGCGTCGAGAGCGCTCGCCTCGAAGAAATGACAGCCAGCATCGACATCGAGACCGCGATCACGACAAAGACCGAGAGCACGACCGCCCTCGTCGAAGCTACAGCTCCAGTTCACGCACTTCCAACTCGTCGTCAAGGAAACGAAGAAGGAAGGAGAGCGGAGACCGGAGTGAAAGTCGCAGTCGTACACCCAGTCGCAGCCACAGTAAAGATCGCATGTCAAGCTACTATTCGCGAAGCGAGCAGAAGAGTTCCAGCTTCTCGCGCGACCGAAATGAAACCCGAAGTGACCGAAAGCCAGCATCTAGTAACCGCGCCGACGTGAAGCCGAAAATCAAGCAAGAAACAAACGCGAAGTAATGGTGCACTTGCTGTCCGCATGCTCAACTGCATTGGTAGGAATAGGTCGCTCAATCTTTCTTCTTTCCCCAATCTTTGCCAAGTGTTGAGACTCGCATCAATGGTATTAACGTACGGTTTGCTGCTGCTGTGTAGGGGGAGCTGCAGGGATACACATCCGATTCCTCATTCTGCGCGAAGAGCTCGAGTATATTACAGCGCAAACACCCCAGCGGCAAAGCCCAAGCCATGTTAAGTTCCTACTAGCAGGTAACCACCAAGTTTTTGTCTCCAAATTGCGCTTGCAATTTGGGATACGTTTCGATAGCGAATGCATGATCGTGGCTTGGATCGGCGTCTTCTTGCATGCATTGTGTATTGTTCTCTGAATATGTATGACGATGGAAATGCGTCCCACTTTCGAGCTCTTTGTGTTCCTGTTTCAATGTATCTCCTGCGCGGTGGTGGATGATGTGCCTCCATATGCGCATTTCGTTGTGGAAACCATGTCTAATTCCATGTTGTTTCTCTTTTGTAGAAGCTGTCCTTCGGTACTCGTGGTTAATCGTGCATCTGGAGACTCGAAATGGCTTCCGAGTCGGTTCAAATTTGCCAAGCTAGCAGATCTTCCATTTCAATTGCTTGCGAAAACAGTCGAGCGTTCACGACTTGGAAGTGAAGGATGTGCGACGGAAGAAGATAGGAACTCTGCAGTGACTCGGCAACGTGATGCGTTCCGAACTCGCCTTGCTAGCGAGCAGACGCGTTCGAGTCGGCGACCGCAACGCAAAGCACAACCGAGAGACCAGCATTTCGAATGAAGCAATGGTTGAAACAAGAAGAGCGACATGTGGATATCGGGATGGCTGACTCGTGACGCGCTTGGGACGAATGGAGTATCGATCAACGAACAGCGGCGTGCGTGTTTACCAGTTCGTCGCAGCAAAGTCGCGAACGAAACAACCTGGTGCGAATCGTAATTGAGAAACTGTATGGACATTTGCAGCAGAAAATGCTGTCGCCTCATTACTACCGACCAAAGAATAATGAAAGGAACCGAACGAAGAGGCTCTTTACAAGCAGTACGGTGATCCCTATGCTCACATGCATCAACCAAACGTGTGTGTCAGCTCTCTCTCTTCTTCTTCCGCATTTGGATGGTTGGATCCATGCAGGAGGAGGCAGCAAACTCTCCATCGCCATTTGAGAAACCTCGAAGCCCTTTCCCCTCACAAACTCGCAAACCAAAAAAAAAGGCGCGAGTGAGGGGAGATGGGTCTCCTGACCTCTGATTGGTGGAACTATTACGCGCCAAGGGCTGTGGTTGGTTGATATGTTTCGCGCCATTTTTCGCGCGTCTTTTTTGGCGGGGGTTTAAAAAAGGACGCTTTCGCTTTCTTCCCCTTTGACACACCATATTAAAGCGCGCGCAAAAGCACATCGAGTGCGTGACCGAGCGAGTGAGCGGACCGGTGACGGACGGCGGACTGTGTGTTTTTGGCGGGCAGCCGTGTGACGGACGACATCGCACACTGGGATACAGTAACTTCAGCAGTGGCAACAGGACGACGACAGCGAGTGCGCTACGTCCTGTTTGCATCAAGATTTATACACCCATTCGAGCGAAAAGGGAAAGCGCATCGATCGATTCGGTGCTGCCTCAATAGAGGACGAACGGTGTGCGAGCAAGCGTATACAGCATGAGCGAACTCCGAGGAAGAGCACCGAAGCGCGCGCTATCACCGGCATCGACACAGAAAACCAGGAGCAGAACTTTGCGAACGGCAACAGCACCAGCAAGAACCAGACGAACGCGACGACGCATTGGCTCCTGCGACGAAATGGTTGCAGAGAACGTGGCGGCAAGTGGCAACAGAACTGAGCCTGAAAGCGAAGAGAAGACCGAGGGATTAGGCGACGATGATGGTGATGGTGAAGAGGAAAAGCACGACTCCGATGCCGCGTCAATCCTCAATCGTACCAGCGGATCATCGATGGCGGTGCTGGAAGCAGATGACGCGTTTAGCGTGATCTCAGGCGATGCATCTCCGCATGGCAGTGTGTTCGACTTTCTGAGTTTCAACCAAGCAGGTGAGCACTTTCGACTGTCTTCGTCCTGTGAATATGTGTCTGACACAAAACCACTTGCGTTTTCATGTGTCCTCAGATCCAGCACCGTTTAGTTTATTTACTCCTTCGCCTGGATACTCCAAGATGACGATGGCGTCTTCGCCGCCAACGCGACGTACAGCTAGCGCACTGAGTTCCCCATCTCGCTTTTTCCGATCGCCATTCAGCTCCACGAGTGCTGCGAAGAAAACGCAGGCAAGAAAACTCGCACAGGCGCTGCGAAAAGTCCAGAGTGACAGTGAAGACAAGCAAGAGATCGACACCGAATCAGCGTCGTCGCGCGGAAGCATCAGTGAGCTGGCAGCGCAGACCGAACACGTTCACATCAAAGAGGAGACTACTGTGGACGACGAGGAAGATTTCCGATTGAGAACGCCAGCGCGGAAAACCGCCAGCTCCCAGGTGAAAGAGGAGCACCCGCAAATGCTGGATCTGATCAATCTGAGCTGCTCAGAGAGCCTGCTTTCACCGTGGCCGCGAACGACGCTCTTTGCCCACACACCATCGCCTCCGTCTCGTGTGCAGCTTTTGTCCAGACGACTGAAAGAGGACTTTGACCGCGAGCATGGACAGCGCGACGAGGATGATGCACGCAGTGCTGCCAGCAGAAGCGATGCGGACAGCTCAATTGGTGCGGACGACCTGTACAGCGCACCGAGCGGATTAGCCGGGGGTATCGGCGACCAAGATTCGTTCTTTTCGTTCGCAAATTCGCTGTCGCCACTGGTTCCTGCCGAAGAGTTCGAGTCTAGTTTCCTGTCGGTTCGACTGTCACCGCTGGTGTCATTGGGATCGTATGAGCTACCACGGCTGTACGTCATCCGCATGCAGACCGCAATACGTCGGGTTCGCTTTCGCGCAGAATACTTGGTTAATGTTGTTGCTGTTGTTCTGTATCTGATAGGGTTCCTCCATTCCCGATGCCAAAGCTTGATGATGACGAATCAGCTGAAGCTCCCAGCGCGGCAACGAAGCCCGCATCAAGTGCAGCAGCACGAACTCCGTCAACCGCGACTCCGAAGACGCCTATTTATCACAGAGCTTCGATTTCAAGCTACTCCTCCGGATCGTCGCAATCGACTGGGTCCGTCTCTTCGATTCTCAGCGAATCGTTCCCGAACATTCAAGCTTCTATGAGCGCCACGCCTGGGAAGAACGAGCGATCGAAGATTGGCAGCCACAGCATCATGAAGATGAAGCTTCACGTCCCGCTTGAGCCATCGACCTTGTCGCATTCCAAGCGTGAGATTGAGGCAATCAACAACAGTTTGTACGTTGCTGCACTATCGATCACTTGACCTTGTAACACTAAGGTGCTCACTGATTTGTGCTTGCTGTTCTCAGGAGGAAGAAAAGTCACATGCGCAAGAGAAAGCTGGAGGAACAGCGCAGCGCTTTCAAAGCATCGACTCCTCCTGTCCAGCGAAAGCTGCTGCAAACGCCTCTGAAATCGTCTCCTTCACGATCTCCACATCATCCATGGAATGGATGTGCTCCTCGCCAGACTGCTTCTTCAAGGCAGAGCTCAGCAATGACTACACCACAGAAGGCGGAGCAGACACCAGCTTCGTCAGCGCTAACACCTGCATCTCGCCAATTTGTGGCCACATCAACGCCAATCTCTTCCTCTCTCGCGATGACTCCTTCGTCAAACTGGAGGAAATCGAGGTCCGTCCCACCATCAGGTTTGTCGTCGGCGTCAGGTGCTTCCTCGACACCGGGGTTGAAATCACGCAAAGCGCCATCTCGGCAGCTTGGGGGGATGCCCACGATGCTCACCTCTGCAACGCCGCCAGTGATCAAGCAACTGCTCACGGAGACTCCGATCAAGACTCCCGGATCGACTGCTTTCGGAGGACCATATTCACTGGGAACAGCGATCTCTCCACTAGATGAAAGTGCGATGATGACTCCAGCGAATCGAGGATCTGGGGATCCAAGCGGCGAGTTGACAGCAACTGCTACACCCGTGATGCCAAAGAAAGCACCCTGCAACTGTAAAAAGTCCAAGTGTCTGAAGCTGTACGTTCACGTTTGAGTCCTATGCTGCTTCTCTTTTGCTGCTTCCCTACTAATCATGTTGTCGCATGGATGGACGTATGCATGTAGGTACTGCGAGTGCTTTGCGAGTGGCGGATACTGCGATGAGAATTGCAATTGCCAAGATTGTGCAAACACCCCAGCGACGGAGGCAATTCGTCAACAGGCGATCGCAACGCGGTTAGAGAAAAACCCCAATGCGTTCAAACCGAAAATTGAATCCACTGCTGCTCTCCCAAACACCACACCTGGCGGAATGCGCGGAGCTGTCGGGATGGCGGGAGTCAATGCGCCAGTGGGCGGTGGTGTGAATGCGTTTGCAACTCCTCTGGGTGGCAGCAAGCTTGGCTTGCATCATCGCACTAGTGGCGCAGATCTGAAGAAAATGCACAAACATGGTTGCCATTGCAAGAAATCCGCGTGCCAGAAGAAATACTGCGAATGCTTCCAAGCAGGTGTACCGTGTGGCGATAACTGTCGATGCATCGTGAGTTGCTCTGCATTTCTCCGCTCACCCAATCCATTTTCTTTTGTGTTCAAGAGATTAACTCACATGCTCCCATCCCCCACAGGATTGCAAAAACCAAGCGCCTTGTGTTAGCCATGCGACAGGTGGCGCGCTGTCTGCAAACGCGACTCCATCACGTCTCCTGAATGATGTCGACGATACCTTTGTGTCTCCAGTGCTGCACAACGTGCGCCATCGCCTTCGCATCGATCGCGAGACGTGGACCAAGAACTTCTCGTCGCCATTCGAAGTTTCTCCTCGCCGAGAACGCGAGCGGACGGAGCGGTTCCGGTCCCAACTGCGTGCCAACACGACTGTCTACCACGCTTCGTCTACGACGCCGGGCAAAGCCACGTCGACACCAAGCAGCTTGAGTTTCCGGCTGAAACCTGTCCCTGCTTTGAATCCGCATTCGAACTCGGCATTCATGACGCCGACAGTGGGCGGTCCCAAGCGGCAGAAGCTGTCGGTGTCTCCATTGTCCGAGACGACTCCGCAAGCAGCAAAGCCGAGCGGGAGTCATGCCAAGTCGCAGGCGCTGTCCACGATCGAAAAGCGGAACGTTCGCCACCAGCATCAGCGAGTCGGTCCTGGCTCCAGTGGAAGGAACTCCACGCTGGCGTTAGGCTCGTCGTCGACAAAAGACCGCGTGTTCGTGTACCCGCTGTTTGGGGACGAGGTGCCGCCCGTGAAAAGCGCGGTGAGTGCGCAGATTTTCCATTTCCTGACCAACGCGGACTTGTACAATGCAAGCTTGGTGAACAAGCTGTGGAGCCAGGTGACGCTCGGAGACACCGTGTGGGATCACGCCAACTTCATGAAGGTTGCACCAGCAGATGGTGACAGCAGCAACAGCGATCGTAGTCGTCGAGAAGGGATTGCTGGCGTGGTCCCGGACAAGCATCAGCAGTTTCTTCTTCGATGATGCGAGCCCAGTCTCACGAGTGCGGCGATCGAAGTATAAGTTAGGAAAATAGTTCGCCATTTGTTAGTTATTAGGAAGCATGCTGAATGATCTTCAAATCGTTTCGTTTTTATTGCGCTTTTGGTGTAAGATCTCTTCTCGTTTCGAGGTTTACATTTTTCGGACCATATGCATACGCGCTGAAAAAGACACGCACTAAAATCTACAGATGGAGTTCATTGACATCATTCCCTGCCGTCTGAGGAATGTCTCGGTGTGCAGAGTGTAAACGGCGGGAATCCTTCACGGAGAGCGCGGCACTCGCATCGGCTTGTCGAGCGAAACGTTCTGCAAGCGCACGGTGCCGAGAATGTTTTCTGGGAGCTCTTCCTCGGATTGCGATTCCAACAGGAACGCCATGTCGACGACAAGCGACTTCGTGACGCCCTGCACCATGCCGACGACCGTGTTCGCAACCGAGTTGGACGAAATGTCGATATCGACTTCAAAGTAGTTGTCTCCCTTGTGGTACGGACACTTGAGCTTGTTGCCCAGCAGCGTCGGCTTCGAGCCAACCGACTGCTTGATGATGAAGCTTCCTTCCACCACCGTCGGGATCAACTTGAAGCGCGAGTTCCGGAACGCGTCGTCGCCGTCGATAAAATCGTTCAGCAATTCCGAAAACGGCGAGCCGTCCTCGAAGATGTTGTCCTTGACAGGGTGGAAGTAGAACACCATGCAAATGTTTTCCGGTCCTGGGATGATCATATTGATCACAAAGCTGAACTTGGTCGCCGTGCGTCCCACACTGTCATTGCGTGACGAGATATTGTACCGATCATTCGCGTTTTCGAAAGACAGTAGATCGACACCGACAAGGTGGAACTTCGACGTCGCCGACGGGATTTTCTTCTTATCGTTCAAATAATTCGTACCTCGGACTTGGAAGAGAGCAGCGTCTGGCTCCGTCCACATCTTGTCGGGCAAACTCGTCTTCAATCTCGTCACGCCCACGACGATCCCCGAAGCATCGACACTGGTGCGCATCGCACCATCATCGCCAGCTTGGTCTTCCGCAGCGACAGCATCGCTGCTGGCCGAGTCCACCGTAACATTCGGAATAATGAAGTCCGCGCCGCTCATTTCGTCACGGATGCCCACAACACTGCGCAGCATCGGCATCACGAGGTCGACATCCATGCCAAGCTGGTGGTAAATGCGGGACCAACCGCCTGGATCGTAGCGCAGCACATACGTGACGTGCGAGCGGATGGCACCGCTGGGGACTTTTTGCGGCGCAATCACAAACCCGCCGCCCAAGAGCGTCGCGCGCACGTAGTTGTGCCGCACGCGGCACTCGGGGTGCTCGATGCTTTGGTACATGACGAAATACGAGCCATCTTCTTCCCGACGCCAGTATCGCATGAGCACCAAGTCGCGGGGTTTCTGCCACAATGGCCACAGATACGTTGGACGCTGCGTGATGTACACAATGTCGGCATGGTCGTCCATTTCCTGGATGACTTTCATCGACGCAATCGATGGATCCCAGCGCTGGTACCGCTTTGGGTTCATGAGCAAGCGAAACACTTCCGTGGGGGATCCATTCACGACCTGGGAGACACGGAAACTTGGGATCTCAATCGCATGGGACGGTGTGATCGCGACACAGCACACTGCAACGGCAGCCGCCGCTGTCGTGAAGCAAAACAGCATGTTGTTCACAAACGAGTACATGATACTGAACGAAAGGATCGCGCTGATCACGGACGAGAAGATGAGGCCATTGGTCGTGTTCGCGTGCTGCGCATACAGCGAAGCAGCGACGTTCGGACCCAACGGACATTCTTGCATGATGCGTAGACCTTCTTCCACGCGCGCAAGCCACCAGCTCTGCTCGGCCTTGACGTTGTCTGCATCCAGGTTAAACAGCGACACCGTATCTTCGTCGGCCTTCAGAAGTCTCGGCACGGACGAGCTGAAAGTCGGGTAGATCGCTGCGTCCGTCTTCAGCTTGCGCTGGTGCAGCACGAGTTCGCGGAGCGAGCGGACCGCATTCTCGATCGCTTTCTTCCACTCGCGCGCATCCTCTTCGGTCTTTGCACCCAAGTCCAAAAATCGGTCTTTCTTGTACGACTTCTCGCCCATTTCGACCGCAAACGTGATGCGGAACATCCACACAGGACCTAATGTCCGACATGGTTTGCACAAGTGGAAGACGGAGAATGTAAGCACATGGAGTGACATCGTGCATTAGCACATACACATTCGTGCGTACCGTGGTGTTTGTGTTTCTCTTCCGAGTTGAAGACGTTGCTCACGAGACAGCCGTCCGTGAGCACGTACGTGCCGCGTGGAGCCGGGTCGCCGCGCTTCCGGTAATACCGCATTTGGTTGCCGTCCAGCACGAAATAGCGCTCCACTGCACGCCACAACACGTCAATAGAAAAGAACAGCAGCAAACACAGCGTCAGATTGTCAACCAACGTCAAGGCGCCAGACACCCTTTCCCCTCCGGGTTCGCCCACATAAACCAACACAACACGACGTACGCCAGATGAGGTTCATGTGATCTCGACGCTTCGTGAGCCAGCCCTCCATGCTTGTGCTTCGGATACGATAGATAGCTCTACGGCGTGTGCGGATGCTCGAGGGTGGCTGTTCTTGCGGTGGGGGGAGTGCAGCGGCAGTGGACGGTCGACGGAGAGCCTGCAGATCGGTCTGTGCGCTCGCGACACCTTTCCTTCACCTGCTGCTTTTGGTGAGCGTCTTTTTTCAGAATGCGGCATTCGGATCGCGAAATGCTGCTAGCTCCGAACTTTGCGCTCCCTCTTTGGCGTTTGTTTCATTGGTTCTTTGGATGTTTTTTGGTCGTGTCCGACTCGAAGCGTGTCGCATCGTCGCA
>JAASGH010000544.1:0-10209 GCA_023334155.1 Globisporangium heterothallicum
CTGCTTGGACGCCGACTCCTGCTGGGGGCTCTCGGCGTGCGTGAACGCCACCTCCAGACGGTTCTCCGTGGCGGCGTCGCCTTGGCCACCAACGCGCGGGGTCTCGGCCGCCACGAATGGCGTGTGGTTTGGAGAATCGTCCTCCGCCATCTTCCCTTTTTCTTCTCTCTTTTGGAGATTCGCTTGGTGATCGGAAGGAAAAAACGCTACTGAACTGAACTGGATAAAAAAAAGGAGGAGGGATAACCAGCAGACGCGACTTTTAAAGATTGGCGACTGGATGCTGAGTTGCTGCAAGACACGGTTGGCTGAAATTGGTGGAAAGGAGGATGGCGATTGGCTATGAGGACTGATTACTCCTCCGCCACTGCCAGTCATCATCATGTGAGCTGAGTGAGTGAGTGTGTGTCTCGGGTAACCGAAGCACTCGACTGCAGCAAAAGTTCTCCTCCTGTTCTCATCCAGACAGGTTCCCATGCAAAAAAAACACCGATCCAATGGGAGCGCTCCAGAAACGAAACTCTCTATTAATAAGAATGAGACCGCGCACATTCCCAAAACCATTCGTATTCTTTGCAGTCCGTCGCATCGTCTGGATGGATAAATGGGTGGATTCTCTTGCTCTCTGTCTCTTGCATGGGAGTGTGCATCCGTTGGATTCATGTATTCCTGGATTGCAGAGACTTTATTTGTGTTTTTATGAAGGCAGTTTCAGCATTGAGATGCGAGCGAAATGACTGGCAGAGCGGCAAGCAGGAGGGGAAACGACTTCATATATGCTGCAATCGTCTCGATATCGCGGTCAAACAGAGGATGCCAATGTGGAGCACTCGTGTGTCATCCTTTGCAAGAATAAATACAAAGTCTACTACTTTTTTCTTAACATAAACACGCAATGCGAAGAGCTGCGGAATGCGGGGGTTGGCACTGCGCAGCGAACATGCGGGCGGTGGAGAAGCAACTGCTATAACGGCAGCGACTGCTGCACACACACCACTTGCACCAAACAAATGCGTGGTTACAACGACTGGATCGGAACATGCTGCAGCGAGTGCTCGGGCGAGCTAAACGAGTCGATTTTCGACGGACTGAACGCACTTTGGACTTCGAAATCGCGCAAGAGCTGGAAATGCGCATGCAAGCTGCCGGGTTCTCCGTCATAATACCTGCGAAAGCGTGCGAGTACAGAGTAGAATCAATATGCATCCACAGATAATGGCACGACAAGCAGCAAGCGAGCGTCAAAGGACGTACATCTTGAGCTGCACGTCGACGTGGAAGCGCCGCATGTGGTGGATAAACTCCTGGATCTCCTGTTTGATCCATGGTCGGTCCTTGCATTCGTACTGGTATGGCGTCACATGCACAACGAACTTTGTGTTGCTGTTGATCGCATATTCGAAAATGGTTCGATACTGATCAGTCTTGGCTTCGACTAGAAATTGAGCAGCAGATTGTACCTGTAGTCATGAATGACCGCCAATGCTTTCGCATCGGAGGGGACAACTCCGGGTTGGGATCCATTCCCACCATCCACCCAGTGAATCGAGCAGACCTGCAGTATGCAAGAAACAAAACACACAGAGAGATATGCATGAAAAGCCTACTTTTTGTCGACAAATGCGTTGTCAGACGCCGCACCTTGGAGAAAAATTTGTGGTAGGTGGAGATATCGGAGAGTAGCTCTTCGCGTCGGTTGTTGGACTTGAAGCCTTCTCGCTTGCAGACCGCGAGCTCCGTGATCAGTTGGTTCAGCACCGTCACGCCTTTGCTGAACCCCACGAGGTGCACGGGGAGATCGGTGGATACAGTCACTTGAAACACACGCAAATGACAACACATCAGCAACAAGTGTGAAAAATAAACACACTTGAGGGGAAACCATGCATGCACGCGTACCTTCTCGGTCAAACAGAGTGTCGCAGACATTTTGAACCAGCGCCAGCAAATGCTTGATCGCGGATCCGGTGCTGGTGTCTACACCGCACGTCAAACACACGGCTGCTGGCGTTAGCATTGGCTACTTCACACGCTCCCGAAAGACTCCCACATTCCGTTAGAAATGGCAACACAAATCGTACATTTCATTGCGGCGCCAAACTCGTTCGTGTCGACAAAGTTGTCAAAGCAGCTGAACGCTTGCTGGTAGAAATGCGAGGGGCGGATCACCCACACGTTGCTCCCGACTCCGAATTTCTCCACGAGCAGCTCCACGACGCGTTCGTACGCGTACTCGCTGAACTCGGCGAACGTGCCTGCCATCCTACGTATCGGAGCAACGATTAGCACAAAGGCATAAACACTACAGCAATAGACTCAACAGGAAATAGTACACACGCACATGGCGGCGGTGAAATCCTGGACATCGCCCGGAAAGAAAAGCACGTTGCACGTGGCGTCCTTCACGGTCGATACGACCACTTCGTTCTTCCTGAAGACGCACATAGATAAACCATTAGTCCACATGCGAGTCTCCACCGTAATCCATTCCATGCATCCGGATTGAACACAACGCACATGTTCGCCCAGCCACGACTCAGCACGCGGTGCGTTTGCCGCTCTTCACTGGCGCCACTGCTGCTGATGTGGATGTTGTTGTTGTCGTCAATGTCACTGTTGTTGTCGATATTGTCATTGTTGTTGCTTGTGGCGTCGTTGTCGCCATCATCTGTGTCGCTGTTGTCGTTGTTGTTGTCGCCAATACCATTGTCGCTCTTGTCGTCAAAATCAGCGCTGGTTGGCGCAGCACTGCTGATGTGTCCGTACGCAGACGCCATGAATCTCGCGAACATTAGTGCGCGTGGGTTTGAGTACTGCTTTGTAGTCTAGTGTGTGCTCTTCGTTCTTGTGCCGAAAGATACGCGCTCTTGCTTGCTTCTTGCGTCTTGCGCAGTTTGCTCCTTGCTTGTGTTGTTTGGCGCGGAGGCGACGTCACGTGCGAGTCGCACACTCACTCAACGACGCAGATGTTCGTTTTTTCTCTCTTTCTCAAACACGCCATTCCGCGCAAATCGTTGTCGGATAGGTCGCATTATTGGATGAAATGGAGGTGGAAAAGCGATGATTGGTAGAAACGACAGAGACGCATCACCGAAGCTAGCATCGAACCGCAAAGTCACTTTCCACCCAAAGCTGCAACCCTACTTTTTGACAACGGCTGCAAATCGGTCGTGTGCTTTCTTCCCTCCCTCTCTCTCCCTGAGATACAACTCTGGACGAAAACCATCCGGATACGAAAGTGAGAGAATAAACTGCAAAGTACGCCAACCAATCGAGTTGGTCAAAATCAGTGCAAAAATATAATGTCTTGAAAACTGAAAGAAGGAATCCTTACATTTTCTGTGGTTTCCATTCGGAAATAAGCGCGAACACACTCGGTTAAGTTCTTTTATTGACAGTTTCAAACTCTCTATTTTCACAAAATGCTCGATTTTTCAGGTTTCTGTCGGAAACAAGCGAGAGCGTACTTTGCGCTTTGTCGGAAATAAGCAAGCGTCGACCGTCGCAACAAATCTAGCATCGACCAAATATGGTTCTAAAATGGAGTATTTTCATCGTTTTAAAAAAAATCCAGCAAACAAGCAGGCGAAATGGGGAATCTAGGTGACAAACAGACCGGAAGGCGATCAATTCTGAAGAGCTGTGATCGACACAAACGCAGACTTCTCGCTCGTGAAGCGGCCTTTCACGCGCTGCCGCTTCGCCGCGCAAGCCCGACGCGTGTCCGAGATGGACGGATCGGTCTCCTTCGACACAAACGACCGCGTTTTCCGCTTCTCCTTCCATCGCTCGACGCGATCTTCGCGAGAGAGACCACTCGCGCCAAAGAGCTGAGGCGGACCCGCAAGGAACACGGAAGGAGGACCAGCAAGCAGAGGCGACGAAGAAGCACCGCTTGCGCGAGCAAACAACGGCGTTGGCGCAGTCAGTCTGCTGACGACTGCTGCTGCTGCTGGTCGTCCTTCGATGCGGACCGAAAACTGAGGCACGAAAATACGCGAGTCCACTTGCGCCGAACGCTGCTGAGTCCGAATCGGCGCTTCTTTGCGCTCCAGCTCCGAAAAAAGACTCGACATATTATCAACCTCAAGGGAATCGATCCAATCTGGCGTTGCCTTCTCCGAGCTCACATCGCTCGCCATCGTGAAGCGTGCTTCCTCCTCACTCTCTGCTGCCAACTCCGAAAAAACGTCCGCCATACAGTCCACGTTTCCTGCATCCTCTTCATCCTGCGCTTGATCGTCGTCGCTTCGCTCTTCACAACTACTGTCCTCCAGCGCCGAGAAAAGGTCCGACAGCGAGTCAACATTTGCAGCATCGCAGACATCGTCGACCGAAGCAGCCGCGTTCTCGACTTCCACGCTCCCAGCTTCCTCCAAGTAGCTAAACAGCTCGGAAACATCGTCCACGTTCTCGGCGTCTTGAACTTCGTCTTCCGTCGGCAAGCTGTCGACGTCTTCCAGCGCAGTAAACACGTCGCTGATCTCTTCGACATTCAGCGCATCTTCATCTTCGATAAACACGCTGAAGTCCACTCCTGCATCCTCTTCATTCTCAATGTGCGTGAGCAACTCACTCAGGTCATCGACGTTCGTCGAGTCTTCCACGTCACCACAATCACTGTTTTGCTTTTTTTCTTTTATCAACTCAAATACTCCGATCGGACTCCCACTCGCGTGGCAGCCCGAGACCCTGGAAGCATTGCTCACAACGGAGCTGTCGTCATCCATATTCCATTTTGGAGTCAAACTGCTCGGCTCCGAGAGGCGCGATGCTTCGCAGGGTGTGAACGAGGTCCTTAGACCTCGCTTATCTGTCCCAACTGGGACAGCGGCGATCGATACATCTTGAATCGGTGTCGCATCACGGTAGATAAATGAGCTCGTGCGGTAGTAAACATCCTGGTAATTCTTCGGTTGGTAAAGGCCGGAAGGGTAGTTGCTCAGAGTAAAAGCCTTACAGGCGGCGCGAAGGAAAAGAGAGAAGGGACGCTCGAGTGGCGACGGCGCTCTCGCTGCAACAAAAGGGCACGAGAGGGACGCGGCGGCAGGTCGGCACTCAAACGGTTCTCTGCTTGACTAGCGCACGTGGGGCGTGGCGATTCAGGCTTCAGACAACTGGAAACCGGAGGGCGATCGAGACGGATCAAATTGGAAAGTGAGCGCCAAAGTGCGGAAACCCGCTGCAGCTCCTTCATCTTCCGCAATCGACACCCAAGGGTTCGGCGTCGCCCTCTCCCCCACAACACCCTTTCCTCTGCACGTCAGCTGTTCTCTTCCAAATCCTGCATATTTGAGTATCCCTTTCCATCTCGATGCTGCCAAAACCGTTTTCGAAGAGTCAGCTGCTGCATTCGTCGATAACGCTGTGTAAACGCATAATGCTACAAATGGAAGAAACCATTCGGGATGTCGAGTAGGGGTGCGGTTTCTCGGAAGTGAGCTTGAGGTGGCGCAACCATCCACTTTCGTAAATCAGTGTATATGTACTGATGCGCAGTTCGATTCGTTAGGCGATGAGATATACGTGCACCAATAGACTGGAATAAGTGGGGTGACTTTGTGAGTGAAGGTCTGCTGTCACGCATTCTTGCGGGTCGTCTGCACCCACCACCCAATCCGACGAACCACGAGAAAACCGGTTTAGCTGCACCGATTGCTGACACCACGCGCGTCACCTCGTCTGATGCGTGCTGGATGGACTCAGAATGTGAACCCATGTGTCCACCAAACCGAAAACACAAGAGCTCCAACAAAACCAACTCCACAATCTGCACTGTATATTCATAAAAAAGGAAGAAGGAAGGAAGAGACACAACGAGACGGGAACACGACCACAGCAACACCAGAGCTCCCTCGAGGACTACACATTGGCAGTGTAGTTGTACACCTTTCGGTGGCGGATGCAGAGTCCACCCTTGCGAGCCGCCTGGAAGCACTGAGGAGCGGAGCACCGCTTGCCACCTCCGTGGCTGTAGCAAAAGCCGCCAGCCTGCGCGCTTTTCAAGCAGTCGAGCGACGCGCAGCGCTTACCCCCGCCATGCGAAATGCAAAAGCCGCCACCGTGTGCACACTTTGAGCAGTCGTCAACTTTGCACGACTGGCGACCGCCGTGGCTCATGCAAAAGCCCTTGCGCCTCGCGACACTGTTGCAGTCCAAGACTCTGCACTTGCTCCCTCCGCCATGCGCCTTGCATCGCCCGCCGCTCTGCGCGACCGTGTGACACCCGTCGTGGCTGCAGCGCTTGCCGCCACCGTGACGGATGCAAAAACCACCGCTCAACGCGTACTTCACACAATCGGAAACTCCGCATTGGCGGCGATGATGCACGCCTGACGCGAACCTCTTTTCGGCAGCTGACAGGTGCTCGTCGATCGACAGCAGATCCAACAGCGTCAGCGGTTTCCGTGTTTTGGTGGCAGACGCTCCGAGTCTCTTCGAAATCGATTTCGTGGGTGTGATGGATACCTGCAGAAGGCACTTGCGATACGGGTGCGTCGGTGGGCTCCGGCAGCGGTTCTCAACCACATCGACGAGCGATGGCAGCATCTTTGGTGGAGAAAGCGACCAACTGGGGGGAAGAGGGAAGAGCGTGTGGATACGCGGTAGTGGTGCTGTCGATGGAGTGGTGAGATCCAAAACCTTCGGGTGTGGGACTTGGGTCATGTGTTGGCAGCGACAGTATCGGCGCATACTCGTCACGCTGAGTGTGGGAGGTTAGACGGAGAGGCAACTGCGCTGGTTGAAGGACTGCTGCTCGGGAAGCAAAATCGGGAATGAGCTGAAGGAGTGTGCATCTGCACGCGGAGCGAGTGGCACTCCCTGTCCGAATCACCCGTGCTCTTCCTAGTGGCAGCGGGATCTGTTTCTCTGTCTGCGTGGGGGGTGGGAGCAGTCGATGAAACGCTGCTTCTGTTATCACTCACGCAGTTGTGTCCGCTTGGCAGCTAACTCGAGAGCCACATCCCCTTCGCTCCGCGCACACGCAAGAGCGGAAAGAGGCAGTGGCGGGATCCAACCGATCGGCTCGCTCCTGGGGTGTACGCGGAAGGATCGCGTGCGAGGTGGGGCGAACGGCATTCAGGGCGGATACGTCTCCCCAAGATCCTCTTCAACGCAATCCCCCAACCAATGACGTATCATCCCACTCTGCATCCTCGGAGAGGTTTCCTATTCCGTCCTGTTATGGGTGCAATGCGTGACTTGGTGGCTCCAGAAGCAGGAACCTCGCTTTCTCGTTGACGCACGGTCTCTGGCCCGCCTGCCATCACGCGTACGTACCCATTTGCAAGCAGTCATCGCTCGGTGAGCCACCTGTGAGATGGTCGGATCTTCGTCGACGTCAATGTATCCGCTCCAAACTGCATAAAGACCGCGTCTTGGACTCGATCTCTTTCCTGGAGAGTGGGACTGGGTTCGAACAGGGATCTGGTGTCGCTGTCTGCCCAGCGGCTCGGATGTTGAAGTAGTCGCGGTACGACCGCCATGACAGTGCCAGCTGACGATAAAAGCAATCGTAACAAAAGTGCTGCATAGTATGTGCACAAGAAGGAATCTCTACTGTATCAGCGTGATAGTATAATTTAATGTCGTTCTCGGGGTTTATAGAAGGAGGGAGTGCATCTATGGTTCTAAATAATGGGGATAGTTTCAACAAGTGCGCTTCCGTTCACGCCAAGAGCAGGTTCTGCAGGAACTCGATGTCGTCCTCTGTCCACATCTCCTTCTCGCCCATGGTCGACATGATCGGCACGAGGTTCGCGTACGCTGCGTCGTTGTCTTCAGCCACGCAGATCGAGAGGAACGAATCTGGGGCGAAGTCGTCGATACCCGTGGGCGAAGCGTTTTCTTCCTTCATCTGCTGGTCTGTGATCGCCTGCTCGCGTTGCTGTCCTTTGTGGTTGCTGTGGCGACGTCGACTGCCTGTCGTGGTGGTTTCAGCAGCTTCCATTCTTTCTTCCCGGTCTTCTTCCTCCTCGTCGTCGTCGTCGTCGTCGCCATCGCCCATTCGCTCGTTCTCCGTGGCTTCCTCCAAGAAGCGCGACGCGGGCGTCGTGAAAGATAGAATCGGAGACGCCAGACCTTCGGCGCTCGACAGAAAGGACGCCGAGCCGCCAAAGTGGTGGTGGTGGTGGTTCACGTCCATCTTGCCTGGGATCTGGATCGGAGGCGCCAGCGAGGCGACGTGGTGGACCGCAGCGTGCGTGGCGGAGTGCGCTGGCGCGAGGGTGCTCAGCTGGTGCTGCATGCCGATGTTCTTCTGCTGCTGGTGCTCGTAGAAAAGCTGCTGCGCCACAGCCATCGAGACCTGCTTCTTGAGCACCGCGCGACGCTGCGACCGCTCACGCCGACGAATCGCGTGCACGGTCTGGTACTTGCGGTCGCTGCGGCGCTGGATCAGGTTCTGTTTGATGCGGTGCTCCTCGCACAGAGAGTGCGCGTCGCCGTTCCGCTTGAGCGTGCGCTCGTTGAAGCACTTGCCCGTCTTGTACTGGCACTTGCCGTAGTACGGACGCTTTTCACCGACTGCACCTCCAGCTACGAAGCTTGGGAGGACTGCGACAGCTGGAGTGGCGGCGGTCATTGCTTCATAGTTGCTGGTTGGGGCCATTTTCGTTTCTGAACTGAAGAGTGGAGGAAGGGGACGTCGGGCTTTTCGAGTTCAGGGAGACAAGCTGAAGCTGGAGTGCTCTAGGATCCTGTAGCTGTGACTGGCAGTCTGTGAATTGCACACTGTGTGTGTGTGTGTGTCACAGGTTTGCTCACGCAGCTGCGTGGCGTGCTTGCAGCTCACGAGGCAGAGAGAGCCGAAGACCTAAACAGGAACCTAAACAGGAAGCTCTCTCTCTCTCTCTATGCATCTGGAGCGTGAGTGCGGGCTATTGTTGCCGTCGAAGATGCTGGCATCGCACCCAAATTCCCGCTAATAATAGCGCGTATCTGATTGTATATAGACTAAACCACACAAGTGCTCGCATCCGAAAATGCTAAAGATAGGTGCTCTGGCTCTGACTCGGACTCTGGCTACTCGACCTCGGCTCGACCTTGCGCTTGCTTGAGCTGCCATCGCACTCGCCGGCGATCGATTTAGCCTCGCTGCAGTGCACAGACAGCTCGATTTCCTTCGACTTGCAATGCAAACCAAGTCGGCATTCAAAACCCCAGCAGTCAGGACAGCGTCGTCGGGATTGTATGGAAAAGGTTATTTGCGGACAGCTCGTTCTTTGGATCCACGCTATTTATCTATTGTCCGAATCGGGTCAGCTGCAGCACCGCGCTGGATGCTCTCCAGCTGGAGATTTGCTGGTTTCGGTCCCCTTGTCCTTCCCCCTCCGCGTCCAATTTGACAAGCAATCGAGCGCTCAGCTGGAGGATCTTCGTCCTCGTCTTCAGCCGTAAGAACATCCAGATTCGTCAAAGAAAACAGACTCCGAGGTCCACCCTTTCTTCGTGTGTGACTCTCGTTGCTGACACCTGGCGATGGCGACACGCTGCATTGACACTCGCAATGCTTCGCAACTGCAAGAGCATAAGCGACAGCGAGTGCGCTGCTGGTAGTGCTGGTGGCTCACTGAAACAGACTGATTTCCAGGAGTCAGTCAGCTGGAAAAACAAAAGGAGGCTGAGGACGAAGAAGGAAACGCTCGCAAGTGCTCGGACCGTGATCAGTCATCCCGAGCAGCAGTCTCGGTTGAAGAAATGGGATCGTCGACGCTTTTTGCGTGTCCATTCCCATCAAACCGCGAAGAACAAAAAGTCCACATTATTCGCGACGGTTCACGGGTACTGCTTGTAGTTAGAATGAGGTTCTATCGTTTCCGCCAATCTTCCTCCGTACCGTACATAAAGATTTCCGTCTTCTTCGCCTCCACTCGGATCCCTTCCCATCTGCACAACAACTTCAGCTGACAGAGGAATGCGGGCTGCTGGGTGGTGTCGAATGCGGCTTCGCCAACTGCAACGCGGTCCTCCGCGCGTGCGCGGCTCTCTGTCCCACTCTGGTGGTAGTGTGCGGTCGTATTTCGTCAACCACAAGGTCGCGCTGTGGTCCTTGGAGCCGCATGCGGATGGGGATCTCGTAGTGGCACGAGACCGAGAATGGGTCGAGACGCTTCCGAATGAACCCTTTGCGCGGATATTGCTCCCAATGACTGGCCCCAGTGCGGATGCGGATCCTTCAAGTGTATGGTATGAGCAAGGTCAGAGCCA